>RJWM01030240.1:0-23623 GCA_004363535.1 Dasyprocta punctata
GCAGAAAATTCTAAGGAGAACTCTGAAGGCCAAGCTTGCAAAGGGCATAGGGCTCATGCTTGAGAGTTTCATGGTCAGCTTTTGATGAAAATAATTTCAATTATGGTCTCCAGACAGCAAAATATATGTAGAATTCTGCTCTTCTGTCTTATATTGGCCTTGTGAAAAGGCATGCTGGCACACAAACTGTGTGCTACATTTGCTTTTTCTTCAGTAAAATGTCATCATGAGCTTCTTTTATTGCAAACTTGAAATCCTTCCTAGATAACACTGAAACATACACCTTAATTCATTCAATTCATATTTTTTTCAGTCCATAACTTGGCATTATGGCCATGAGCTGGGTCTGAAGCTTCAAGATTTGTTGGGCTGAACACCATCTCTGCCTGACACTTACTTTCTGGAATTCTCTGTGTCTTTATTGAGATTCTGTTATCTACTATTCTGCCAAAATATCTAGTCTTATTTTATCAATGTTATTATTAGTAATTGTGGTAATTTACTAAAACATTTGAAAGATAGACTCTTCTAGGTAAAATGCACACTGTCTTCAATTTTTAAAACAGAAAATCACTCTTTTATATCTTACAAAATGCCTAATCGATTAACTCCTTCCTACTTTGTTACTAAATAAAATAAAAAAATATTTCTCACAAGATCTTTTGTAGTTCTTGTTTCTGTTGCAGATGACAAGATCTTAAAATAATAAAGTGAGAATCGGTGGAGGTAATCAGATAAAAATATTTAAACAACTATTTGCAATCATAATTTGCAGAAATAATCCTAAAGTAAGTACATATGTTAGGTAGAACTGTTATCTTAAAAGAACACAAAAGATTGATGATAACGAGTTTGTTTAATGTAATCATTTGGACAATTGTCTTCCATTATCTAAATCAGTTAGAGGCAACTTAGTGAAACCTTACTGCCTCCTGACATTCAGTTGTCTGAGTTTTGGATTTTGCTTCCCAAATTTGATTTTAAGATGTTTAAAAAGGCTATCTTAATACCAGAAAGTCTGAAGTAATGAAACAATAGCTTGATGCATTTCTTCTTAAACAAATTCCTATCAGGACATAAAGAGGAGTCTTATAAATGAAATTACCTGTGGGAAAAGATCACAGATAAAATCATAATAGTGTCTAGCATTGCTCATGAACATGAATGGCCCTGTGCTTTGGACGCTGAGTCTCCCCAAAAGCCTGCGTATTGAATATTAGTCCTCAGCATGGTAACATTGGGAGGTGGCTACTGGGGCCTGGTGAGAGGTCTTTGTGCATTTAGAGGCATCCTGCAGAGGAGACAAAGGGACCCCACACATTCCTCTCCCTCTTCCTCTCTGGTTTCTGACATGAGTTGAGCAGGTTTGCTGCCCATGTGCTTACGTTCTGCAGTGATTTTTTTGGTTCACCACAAACCAAAAACCATGAGGCCAGTTGATCATTGAGTGAAACCTGAAAAACTGTGGGTCTGAACAAAAATTTTCTTTTTATAAGTCAGTTATCTCAGGTATCATAGCTACAAAAAGCTAATGCAATTCTACAAGTATTTTAGTACCGAAATAGTGGTATAAATTTAACAAGAAACACGAAACATCTAAACTTCGCAATGTTCCAAAAGCACACAAAAGAACACTGAAAAAGTCAACAATTAATTTTCTGGAATTCCTGTAAAACACAGATAGCTGTGCTGAAGACTAAACAGGCCAAAAGTAAAGACAAATTTAAATGAGTTCTTAGACTTTGTTCTCGGACTGTGCAAAGCAGAAAAAGAAGCCCCTTTCATGTTACATTTAGAAATAAGATTGAAAGAGAAACTGAAGGCAGCAGCAAAAATATTTCTGCCAATGAAGCAGCAGCTGGCTCTGTGGGACCGACTGGCCTGCAGCTGCCTGACTGGTGACTCAGAAGTGGGACTGCACCCCGCTTCGGGCCACCCTGGAGCCTGTGTGCTCCTGCAAAGGAAGTGAAGGGGGAAGCAGAAAGCTAGAGAAGGTGGGCAGTTTCTAAAAATAGACCAACCATTTCTGAGTCCTGATTCTTGTTTCTAGGAAACAGTTCTTTAGCAAATTCCTTACTCTCTCCTAATCCAGACGTCCTCATCTGTATGATCTGTATGGTGAGCATCATAAATCCTCATCCAGGGGTGTGTGGCGATTCATGGAATTGCATGCATTAAACACTTAGGGAAATGCCCACATCACGGAGTTTAATAAGAGCTGGGATTAGCATGATACTATTAGATACACAACTGGCTATGCCACTTCCAAAAGAAGATCAACACTTGCTATTTTTGAAATCTTAAACTTCTACTATAACCGAAGAGAGGAAAAGAACAGCCATATTTGTAATTAAACTCTCTCATTCTTAATTTCATAGGTCAATAGAAGTCCTCAAACATGTGCATATGCTCCCTGATGCTCACATAATCCCACTTTAGAAATTTTATTTTCCTCTTTTCAGTAGATAAAACTTAATACTTTATATTCAGTTAATACCCCTTTGTACAATTGTACATGTTGTCTTCAAGGACTTTTAAAATTTCTTAAGTACCAACTTTAATTTTCATTATTATTTGAATTAAACTTGTGAAACAAAATTTATGTAGTAGCAACTCCATTTTTAAGATGAACTTCTGCAGAGTGTTGATACATTCGATACTATAAAATGCCAGCATATCAGCATGCCTCTTCCTCTTCCTTCAATCTCCCATGAGCTTCAGATTAGGATGAGATTTTCCCAGATACATGAGCAAATTTTGGTTACTCCAAGTTAATAAAAATAGCAAGTCTAACACACCTGCTTTGGGGATGTGAAAATGAAACACCGATGAGCAATGAGATGTATCAGCAAATAAGAGGCGCCCTGCCCCATCTGCTCAGTGAGTCCCTGCTCCCTCCAGGCTGTGTGCAGGGGTCACCACTGCACTCCTCAGCCTGGCTCCAGGTCTCTGTAGGGCAGGCACTGGGTCACCTTGGGCACCACAGTGGGTGCTGTGCCTCCATGGTTGTCCAAGTTTCTCTGTCCCTACAAGTAAGAGTAAGCTCACGTCTGATTCTCAGGATCAGGCTGCCCCAGAACACAGGCTGAGGAGAGGCAGCAGCTCCAGACCACCAAGGACCCAGCAGTATTAGGTGGCACAAACATTCCAGTAAGGTGTGCACTGGGATGGGCTGGTGCAGGGCTCGGGCACAGAAGGGTGCAGAGGTCACTTGCCCACGGAGCAAGGCGCGCCCGATCAATCATCTGACTCCAAGAAACGAAAGCTCACAGACAACTCAGGACTCAAGGGTTTTAAAGCCTGGGGAGCCAGGGGAAGCCGTGTCTGTGTTCCCACAACCTTTCCACAGTGCCCCTGATGTTCAGCGGATGTCATTTGTAGCACTCACGTCACAGGATTTATAGGGATTTACGAGGCACCCAAGCTCCAATTCTTTTCTCCTCACGGTTTATGGAAAATCCTTGAGAAGACAAGAAAAATCATTGACTTTTTGGCTGTGTTCTTCTAATTAGTTTCTAATCTTGTTTCTCATTTGTTATTGGTAGTATGTTGATATTCTGGTTCTTAAGTCCCTCTTTATTCTTTTGTGACTTGTCACTGTGTGATGACAACTTTACCCTATCAATTTTATTGTATACTAAAGTGAAAGTAAGATTTCACAGTTAATTTTTAGATTGACTTTTCTCCCACACAATCTTTCTCTAACATTGAAACTCTATTTTTGACATCCATCAATTTTATTGCTAAATAATTAGCAATATAATTTTGTTGGACTCTACAAGACAAAAATAAATTGATAATCTTGGAAACTCTGAATTAAATTTTGAGCATAAGTAATTCGAATAAATACAGTACTTTTCAAGTATTGCATCACCAATAAGAAGGTGATATTTATGGAAGCCTGAGACATACATGAGGCGTGCTGAAGCTCAAGTGGCACCTAAATCTACTGTGACTCTAGGAATCTTATGGGCTTCAGTTCCATCAACACTTTTGAGCACGGGATTGAAATATCTGATGATGAATTCAACTGAGCACCCCATAAATTCATGTAGTTAAAACCAGACACAATCTCATTAGAGTTAGGATATTGAGCAGAGACTGATGCAGAAGAGTACATAAAAATTTTGTGTGTTTTTTTTTGGGCACTGACAAGTTGTCATTTAAAGCAGCACAATAGGACAGAAGACTGAAGTCTGTTGTCCCAATGAACTTGCTCAGAGCACAAATCCCATCCAAAGAGTACCAAGTACAGAAGACCCAACTCCAGATTCCATAAATCACCTTTGATGAAAGGCCAGGGAAGGATTCCAGCCCGGAGAATGTACCTGGGCTTCAAATAAAAAAAAGGTACATGAATTGCTATACAATATGTCAATGCAAGGGATATTTCACAGTTCATTCTATACTGAAGTGATCTTTCAATGTGGGAGACAGTTGTAATCAAGGGTGTACAAAGTAATAGGGAAGCAGAAGAAATCTGAACAGATTTGGAAAACAAACTGGAAAATTTTTCCCCAATTTGTGAGGTCCATCTTATTTAATTCAGTTCTAAACAAAAGTCAATATCTTCCATCATCTCTGTATCACATGGTATCTTCATATTCTCCTCCCCTGTTCTCTTTCCTCTCCTCTCTTCGCAGCTCTTCTCCTATGTTAATGTATTGTTTCATGTATTTCCTGGCCCAGAATCTACCCTTAGAGAGGAACTTACCTCTAAGTTCTTTTCCTCTGCACTCCTCACGCTAAGCTGCATTACTTCTTCTAATGATGCTTCTGCTGCCAAGGCCACCGTGCAAGGAATGGAAAGGTCCACCCTGGAGGCTGGCCCTGCTGCCCACCCTGGAGGCTGGCCCTGCTGCGCAGAGGCTGGGGCAGTCTGTGGCTTTACACCACAAGTGAGGGCAGCGATGACAGTGAAGTTCCTGCAGGGGGAGCCCAAGGCCCTTGGGGTGAGTCAGCTGTGGGTGTGCGAGGAGACGAAGGTGTTGTGAGCTCACACCTGATCAGCCTAGTGCCTAGCACTCGGTACCTCTGGCCTCAGAACACAGCGACCTGTAAAGCAGTCATCAAAGTTTGATTCTTAGAACTCATCATTTGATATCACATCATAGTTCTAAATTGGTTACATTTCATACACAGTTACTTCAGACCTATTCTGAACTGTGGGTGATTCAGAATAATTAACTTTAATCTCAGTATGGAAGAGCAGCAAATACTTAAGGTCGGCATGGTGACACATGCCTGCCACCCCAGCATTCTGGGAGGTTGGGGAATGAGCATCACAAGTTCAAGCCCAAACTTGTCAGTTTAATGACAGCCTGTCTCAATCAATCAATCATCAATCAATCAGTAAGAAAGTGCTGGGATTTAGCTCAGATGTTTGTTCAATTCTCAGTACACATTTCCTCAAATATATATATATATATTTGAGGAGGCTGGCCCTGCCAGCATATACATATGCCAGTGGAAGGCTCTGTGTGCACTGGTTGGTGCCTTCAGTGAGCTGGTTTCCTAGCCAGGGACCCACACTGTCCCTGAATCTCTCTGTGTCCCACTTAGCCTGCTCCTCAGAGGGGAAACAGCTTCCCTGCAATCACATTCGACAGTCTCAGATCAGTGCACCTAAAGGAAATGGAGAATTCATTTTTTGCAAGTATATCTTTTTAATTTTTAGTTTGTAACTGGCATGCCTGCAGGGCACGGTGATTGTACTCTGCAGGGAGGCAGTACCTGTCCACAGCACATCTGAATTATTTTCACATCCCTTTCCCCTCCCCTGCACCTCTGCTCAACTTCCCCTTTGCAGAAGTTCTTCCCTATTCTTCTTATCTTTCCTTCAGTTTACTCTAAAAAGGAAACAGACTTTAAAAAGTGACAGTTTAAGGCAGGGTAAACAACATTGCATACACAGTTTGACATTTAGCCCAAGACTCACTGGGCAATTATCATTGCTGGACACTGGATTCTACTTTTTCCCCAACTCAAAAACTTTTGGTAAATTTTGAAAACTCAGTTAATTTCCATGGAATGTAAATAATTTTCATGTGATTTATGTTGACATCATTAAATATATTTTAAACAGTTTAATATGTATTTTCAAGTGGACTTTACTTATAGATGAGTTTCAGACTTTGAGCAAAGTTGAGAGGTAGACACAGACCTGTCGCCAACGCCCCCATACGCTCACCAGCGCTGTTCTCCATCGTGCCCTCCTCCACCACAGCGTGCATTTGTGACAATCACTGAACCCCCAGGGTCGCAGCTTCCTCACCACATTCCCTAGGGTAGAGCGAGGCTCATCCTTCAGGCCGCAGGTTCTGTGGGCGATGTGTCTCCACTGCGAGAGCAACCTCTCCGCCCCAAGACCCTCCTGCTCTGCCTGCTCATTCTCCCCTCCCCTCTGCCCTCTAAAAACTCATTTCACACTTCCCATCATTTGCCTGTGCCTGAAACTCCTAGGTGTGGAGGTGCTCGTCATTTAGCCTCTTTAGAAAGGTTTTTCATTTGGTATATATGGTTTTCATGGCTTGCTGTCCCATTTCTCCACAGCATTGATTAATATTCCATTTTTCCCAAGTCCCACAGATTCTGGCGTAATTTCCCGTGGAGGGAAATCTCTGATCCCTCTGACTTTGTCTACTGTGGACAGAGCAGGTTCTGCCTTATGGGAAAAGGGTTTTTCATCCGTCAAGGTGCACCTCATCTCCACTCAGTTCACATCCCCCAGAGAGGTTACAGAGGGAGTCACCTGAGAGAACACAGGGACATCCGCAGACCTCAGCTTGGAAGCCGAGGACAGATGTCGCCCAAGGACAGCGAGCAACGCGAGGAAAAGGGCCCGGCACTACCAATGTCTCTGTCTCACTGGACAGGACCGCGCTGGGCTCTTAGCCCGGAGAAGCACGCCGCTGCGGTGAGCACAGGGTAAGCTCAGCAACTCAGGGTGTGGTCTCTCAGGGACCAGGATTCCTCCAGTGAGGCGCACTCTGCCCCTCATCAGAGCTGGGAAAGAATGGCAGCCACTTCCGAAATCGTTTTATTTATTCCTCTCATTTTGTAAATGTAGAAATGAGACCCAGAGGGGAAATAAAACTAAGGAAACTGAAAGAATGAGGAATAATCGAGCACCGTGACTTCTGTTTCCTGACACCCGGTTCATATTTATTTCGTATCCCCAACGCTTTCTCCAACCCACGACGCCTACCTCAGGCCTGCATGGAGGACGCTAAGGACCCTCGCCCTTCCATGGCCCTCGACGTGGCCATGCATGTGGCTGCCCAGGCTCCAGGCAGGTCTCCACACCCAGCTTTGCAGGGGTGCTTTGGAGAGAGGCAGAGTGCAAAGAGGGGTGAGCTGCTTGCCCTGCTTCTTCCGTGGAGCGGAGTCTCCAGGCGGGCTTCCTGAGTGTATTAGTCCGTTCCCATTACTGTGAGGAAATCCTGAGGGAAATCAGCTTGAAGCACAGAGAGGTTCCCTTTGGCTTGTGGTTCTGAAGGTCTGGTGCACGGTGGGGCAGACCCCTGGCTTTGGGCCGGTGGCACGGTGTCTTATCATGGCTGAGGACAGGTGAGGGGCAAACCCTTTCATCTCGGGGCAGCATAAACACACAGGGAGGGAGAGGCAAGGCCACCATCCCATATCCTCTTTAAGGACACTCCCTTGGTGACCCCAGGCCCAGGCTGGGCCCCATGTAAAGGCTCCACCGTCTTGCTGGTGCCAAGCTGCGGACTCAGCCTCCAGCAGGGAGACTGCAGGGGACAGGCGACAGCGGAGCCCGTGTGCAGAGGTGGAGGGAGGAGGAGACTGCACCGGCGCCCGGCACCGCCTGTCTCCGTCTTGGGGAATTAGTAGGCCACGCCTCAGGGACCCTGGATTTCCAGGAAAGGTTTTAGGAGGGGAACGTCTCTACATTCCCCTGGGAGGCCTGGGGGGAAGGGGTAGGGAGGGAACAGGTCACGTGCTCCTTACTGGGCACCGAATTCCCCAGTAAATTCAGAGATGCGCTGCTGGGTCGGCGCTGGAGTCACACGCAGAACTGAGTTCTTCACCCTGGACCTCATGCACGAGACAAGGAGAGCAGCCGGAGCAGCCCGTGGGTTAGAAGTCGGTTCTCACGCGGGGATCCGCGCCCAGCCCTTCTCAGCCTGCCCACAGCGTGCTGAGCACCGCGGGTGCCGCCCTTGGTCTCGGTGTCCGCTTTTCCGCCCTGGCTGCTTTGGCTTCTGCCTCGGCGAAGTGAGTGGACCCTGCGGCACTCGACCACTCGTGCGGTGGAGGCGGCGCCCGCCCCACTGACACGCTCCGTCTCGCGGTACGTGGTCCTAAATGGGATGCTCGGGTTTGATGGGTCTCGGGAAGCCCCGATTCCTTGCTACCGCCCTGTGTTTTGACAGCGTCTCTGTGCTCTCCTCTTAGGTCACCGAGGCGGGGCCCAGGGCTGAGAAGAGGGTGGAAGGAGAGAGGGGTGGGTGAAGGGCAGGACTAGGGCTGGCAAACTCGGAGGGTGCTACTGAGGCATAGAAGGTTGGCGATGAAAACACAAACTTGCTTGCGGTTCACAGTGTTTCTTAATAATAATGCAAATCAGTTCTAGAAGGTTGCAATATGGGTTTGTGAAGCCAAGAACCTCTGTGCACGGGGTGGTGAGTGAGGAGAAGGAGACACAGCAGGAAGAACCGGGCGAGCAGGAAATGCCCAGGGGAGAAATGCCCAGGGGAGTGCGCGGGAGGTAGCTGGGGTGAACTTGGCCCGGGCAGACTTCAGATCCAGCGCCAGTCACAGAGGCCAAGAAACACAGCGTGTGGAAGTCGGGGCTTCTCTTCTTCCCGGTGACCACAGCGCTGGGCAGCCCTGGCCACATGGGAGGGCAGCACCCGGCGGGCTTTGGTTCCGGCTGAGAGGTGGTGTTTGTTACCTTAGCGGTCAGAGGCATGCGGCAGTGGAGAATATTAACCGGGGGTGATTGCGAGGGAAATCGATCCTATTGGATGACGGTAAGCAACGAAGTTAGACACTCAAAAAGACTCTGGAATATCACAGAGCATGTGTATGGCCAGAGCTCCATAAAGAGGCAGTGGCATATTCATTGTCCTGCAGCTGTCCAAGTGAGATGGGCCATGGGCTCTGCCAGGGGATGACCAGAGAGAAAGGTCAGGCCTCACACTTCCTTGCACCCCACTCCTTGAGAAACCAGTCCCAAGCGCCTCTCCCCAGTTATGACACAATTCCGAGAAAAGTCCATGCAAACAGGTGTCACATGGTTGGCGCACATTTGCATGTGGCACAGCCACCCCTGGCCTCGGGAGCCATTCTGGAGAGACAGGACGACACGCAGGGGTTGCAGAAATAAGAATGCATGGTGGGGAACTTTACGAGATGACAGAGACTGAGTCAAGTGTGCTTGCCAGGATGGGTATGGGTAACATGCCACATTAGAGACACATGCATGTGTGTCTGTGAGCTGGAGGTGACACCGTGACACACTCTCCCTTTCTTTTCCTTGGCCCTCATGAGGCACACTGAGTCTCAGGACGACGTGGGAGACCCTGTGCCCCAGGCCTTGAGCCTCTTTCGACTCCCTTAGAGTTATAGAAACTGAGAAAGTTTACTACTTTCCATGATTTTTCCTAACTCATAAAGTCACAGGAAAGACTAGAAAACACATCCAGAGAAGCAAATGATGCCACCATCGGTATTTAATAACGAGCTGGTGAAACTGGGACCTGTGGCCAAGTCCACACGCAGAAGCAAAATTAAGGCCAGAAGGGGAGCTGTTGACCCTGGGTCCTGGGAGCTGTTGCGCTCTCTGCTCCTGACTGACTGAAGGATGTAGACAGCTTTAGCCGGGTCTCAACGGGGAAGGCTCCAATGTGCGGACAAGGGAGTTCACTCTTCATGGTCTCTTCTCTCAACAGAGCTCACTAAGAAAGTGGCAACTCTAAACTAACCACTGGGTCGGGAAGAGCACTCTCCCTCCCCATGGAGCCTCGCTCATTCTCTGACAGTGGAGTCGCCTTCGCCCCAGCAGGAAGCCCTGGGCGACGCAAGGCCCACTGACCTCTGCCGTCCTGCGTTGCAGGGCACCTTGCTCTTGATGCTGATCTGCACGGCACTGGAGCTGTGCCTGGCTGTGCTCACGGCTGTGCTGTGGTGGAAACAGACTGCCTCTGACTTCCCTGGGGTGAGTGAGTGAGCGGGGCCACCCTGAGCCTCGCCGGTCAGCAAGCGTGGCAGGTGGAGCCCCTGGCATGGGTCTCAAGATGCAGGGGTGGTGGTTTGGGTGGGGATGGAAGACAGGTGGAAGAGGGAGGCAGATGGCGATGGAGGAGCGGACCAGCTGAGCCTGGCTGCGGTGGAGAGAGCTCAGCCTGAGAGTTCAGCTGCTCCAGGCCTCCTGCTCTGCAACAGGAGCAGTGGCTCTGGGAAGTCCCACATCCTTCCTGGCATCACTGTGAGTCTGCGCTGGTGCTCGGGACCCGGACCCTGGCTGCCTCCCTCCGCAGCAGGAGCGCTTGCTCGCTCCAGTAGCTGTAGTCTCCTCCTTGATGCTGGTGTCTGGGGAAAGGGGACTTGTGCAAGCGAGTGGGCTCAGTCAGTGTCTTCTGCTCTGCTGCTCTTCCTTTAATCTTAAATTTCTTCCTTTTCCCAGGAAAATACTAAGGAAATATTGTTAAATCTAAAAGCACAGAACATTATCCTACCACCCCTAAGAACTCTTTGCTTCACTTATAGAATTAGAAAGCTCTGATTTACCTGAAGGTTTCACCATAGGGAGTAGAATGAATGCCAGACAGAGGAGCAGCAATTATGGGGCAGACCTGAGGACAAGCAGTTCCTGTCTGGGGAGAGCGAAGGATTTTGTCTCTAGAGGTGGGAAAGGGGTGTCCCGGCACACGTTCCCGGCAGCCCCCGACGAATTTTCTCTCTTCTCCAGGTTGTTCTCCTTGGCTCAGAGTTAGAAGAGTAATCCCAACAAGGCATGTTCTAACCTTGTAGGCTAGGAGATATTGACTACTTAAGAATAAAATCAGAGAATATTCAATAGAAAGCTGATCTTCATGATTTTATAGAAAATCCAACCTTCAAAAAGTAGCAAAGTTTCAGTTCCCTAAATGTGTGCTTTCTCCTACCACGAGCATTGAAGTTTTGTTGAATCTGCACTCCAGGTACTGTCTTGGTGTTCCTGTTGCCATGGAAACATGGTCAGTGCACTGGTGGAGGAGCCCAGACCCTCCCAGGAAACAGCAGAGGGCCCTTCAGTGGACCTTGGGTGCACAAGGCCTGCAGTCCTGTCCTGCCTCCCTTCCCTGAGTGGGTGTGGACGCCTGCCCTGGTGCCCTGACTCCATGGGTGGCTCTAGCTCTCATCCCATGCATCTCATCATTAGTGCAGGGATAGAGGTCCGCACAGTGCACTCTCAGGACCTTTTGGAAAAGTAATTAGCTTCAAAATGAAGTCGTCAAGTGCTTGCAGATTTATTTGAAAAATTAGTTTGATTGATAATTTTCCTTCAAGAGAGTTCATTAATAATGTTAGCTGAGATGTGTATTTGAGGTCTCAGCCAAATTTGGTCTCAACCAAAAGAAGAGCACAAATCTAATCAGGAATATTCATCTGTTATAAAGAGTCAATCAATTCATTTTTTTCCTGAGTTCCAATATAAAAAACAAAAACTGTTGGATAGTAAATGTTAACGTGTGCACACCATTTCACCTATTCTTTTTATCTCTAAAGTTGGAGGAGATACCATCAAAATAAAAATATACATTAAGTATGCATTAAGATGAACCTGAGTGAACATTTCATGATTATCAATACACTTCTGTTGTCACACATATGCTTGATTTCAGTTTCCACCATGAATATGATGCTCTTCTTGGCTTCAAGAAATTCATAGTTCAGTATGTGAAGTGAATGCAACAGTAAAATAAAGTTCCTATTTTTCAGGTCATTTAGTTCCATTTGCACCCAGAATAAATCCACCTTCTTTCACTTATGTACATAAAACACGAGGAGAGACAGAGAGACAGGCAGAGAGAGAGAGAGAGACAGAGACAGAGAGAGAGAGACAGAGACAAAGAAAGAGGCAGACAGAGACAGAGAGACAGAGACAGAGAGACAGAGAATGAGAGAGAGACAGAGAGCCCGTCCTTTGAGAACTGCTGACCTAACAGAAGAAGTCGCCTGGATTACACACCAGACATCTCCATCTCTTGTCTTCCCTTTCTAGCCTCAACCCTCACTGTCAGGAACCAACTTTCCAATCAGTTGTAGAAGAGACGACATCACCACTAGCTAGAGAAACTAAAAGTATTATAAGAGAATATAGTGCGCTACTTCACACTGAAACTAATACACGAAACAAGAAAAAAATCATGGAGGGACATAAATTGCCGAAGGTCCCAAGGAGATTTTGGCCAAGAAATATCGACCAAGGAGAAATTAAAAAAAAAAAATTGAATGTGTGAATGGGTCTATAAGAAGTAAGGGAATGAGGGAATGTAGATGGTATTGAAAATCTTAAGTAAAGCTCATGCTCAGACTGCTTCATCACTGAATTAATTTTGATTTTTAAGGAAAAATATCTTTTACTTACTTTTCCACAAAAGACAGGAGTGGAGGACAGTCCTGGCCTACTGTTTGTGATTAGTATCCTGATATCAAGGGAAACCTTAGCAAAATATAGTTATGAGGAAATATGCATCATAGCTGGCATTCTAATCCTCCTCTGGTCACTGCAGCCATATCAGATGCCCAGTCTGGGGATGGCCTTGCTAGTGTCATAACCCAGCTGAGGGACGGACCGTTTCAGATCTTGTTCCTGTCTTTACAGAGCCAATTGGATCTGCCAGTGTCTGCAGCATTTCTGTGGCTCCCAAAGGCTTCATCTGCTTTACAAGAAGAGGGTAGGATTTGCCCATTTCTAAGTACCCGTAATTCACCTTCAATCTATTCTGATAAATCTTCAGCATTCATCTTTACCTGTACAGCATAAGTAATCTGTTCACCCAATTGTTACCCAGGTGACTTTGAATGGAGTTCCTCTGCCAGCCAAAAGTAGCAGTGTTTATCTGCAAAGGAGATCTAATCTACTCATTTCACCATCCAATGTGCTGTAGGTTCATTCTCTTATTTGCATATATTTCATTATCAGTAAATTAATTTCAAAGCTTTTGCTACTTTAAACAAAGAAATTTAATTATTACTCAAGTCTGAATGTTTAATTCTATTTCCTGTACCAGGACCGTCATTTAAATGAAGTAAATCCTTGGTAGTGCTTTTAATTCTTGCATCTTCTAAGCCAGTTGATTTCTGATATGAAGTGCTCCACCAGTGACAGCAATCATATTGGGTTCACGCAAGGCTCAGATGAGACAGTATCTATACATCTGTGGTTTACTGCAGGAAAGGGTTTAAGATAGCAGCAGCTGGGCCCCAGCCGGGCCCCAGTTCGGATGGCCTTCCCTTTCTCTTGTGAGAGAGGCCAGCATGTCCTGTGGGTGACAGAACCGAAACGGAGCACCTCAGCACCAGGAATCCCCTACCTGTTGAACCAGTTGGTCCTCTGACCGCTGCTGATTAGTTGGGTGGGCAGATTTCTTGGTACCTATCAGCCCCACAGCAGGCCATTCAGTGCGTGCTCTGAGACCACAGGTAGATCACTAATCCTGTTGTTATCAACAAAGGATACTCAGGAACTGGGACAAACCACTCAGAAACTCCGCACACCGTGACTACAAGGCCGCAGGATCAATCGGTCCTGTGCTCTGCCTCGAGGAAGGCAGACAGACCCGAGGAAGGCGGACAGACCCGAGGAAGGCGGGCAGACCCGAGCAAGGCGGGCAGACCCGAGGAAGGCGGGCAGACCCGAGGAAGGCAGACAGACCCGAGGAAGGCGGACAGACCCGAGGAAGGCAGGCAGACCTGAGGCTCCTCGCCCTTGCTCCCTGCTGGCTGGAGGAGGGACGTGTCTTAACCAGCAGACCCCTCACCTCTGCCCTCGCCTCCCGCTGCTGTCCCTCTGCCCCACAGTGGACGGGGACAGCTTTCCTCCGTGTCCTCCCTGGCCCTCAAGCTGCCACTCTACCCTCCAACCTGAGTGCAGCCGGGCGGTCAGCACAGCACCCGTCCCTGCTCCCTCTGCTTCAGGTGCTACTGTTTCCTCTCTGAAGAAGGCGGGGGGCTATCGTGGGGAGACACTCTGGGCCGCATCTCTGCGTACCCAACCCACAGCAAGCCTTCCAGACGATTCCCTGGTCTCAGCCCTGCCCCTCGCCGACACATAGAGCAGTACATCCCAGGCCATAAGCAGTACTTCCCAGGCTCAGTCTAGGAGGGCGCCCCCTGGGCACTGGCCCCGTGTGCTGCAGCCCAGACCCTGTTAACAGAAACACTCGCTTTGCTGATCCTGTAAGTCTGCTGATTCATTTATTACTGCGGACTCTTACCCTGAATAGTGTGGACAGAGCCTAGCGCAGAGGAGATTCGAACGCCAGTGTCTGGTTAAGTGGAATTAATCAGACACAGAAAGTTAACTACAACATGACTTCTGCTATATGAGAAATGCAAAACATTCATAATTTAAAGCACAGAATAAAAGATCATAGGAAATGGGGGGATTTGTGGAGTCGGGAAGGAGATCTGGGCACAGAATGGAAGAAGGGGCCAGTGGGAAGGGGACGTGGGAAGGGGTCCTTTCCCTCTGCGTAGGCGCCTGTTCCCTGATGTGAATTTATTTCTTTTGTATGAACACATATGCTAATGAAAATCATTCAAGACAAAACAAAAGTAAATACATTGAACATGCACTGTACTTACCATGTTGCAAGATAAGGGAATAATAACTGCATTGGGTCCCTAACAACTGCATGTCATAGGAAATTAAATGAATTGTAATAGCTCAGTAACAGATACAAATAATTGTAGAACTGGTATAATCTTAATTTCAAAAATTCAGTACCTCATTCCACTTTGTATGCAATCCCTGTTAATCATCTGCACAGATATATCCATCTGCTCAGATACATGTGCATTCCTATGAGTGTGCATGTGTGTGTGTGCCTGCCTGTGTGTGTGTGTGTGTGTGTGTGTGTGTGTGTATGTATTAGTCTCCCAAATAGCTGCCTGGCTTCTCTACCCTCCAGGTGGTGTTGAGCCTGCTGCTGTGACAACCCAAGCCTCTCCAAACTCAGCAAGTGATCCCTGGATGCAAATCAGCATTTGAGAACTGCTGGGCTACAAGGAACACTGCAGAGAAATTGACAGAAACACCCCGAGGAGGTGGGTGGAGTGAACATGGGTGCTGTGTTGGCACTTTTTTAGATTCCAGCGCTGAGTTGCTTGATCACATTCTTCTCAGGACTCAGGTACACACCCTGAGACACCAGTGCTGCAAAATGTAGATCTCATTATCTGTGATGAGTGAGACAGTCATGCCATGGCCACATGGATGCAGGATGACAACAAAAGCAGATTTTCTGACAAGAATCTCATGCATATGCCCAGGTGTTTCAGTGCACACAGTCACTGTGTGTGTGTGTTTTCCGCTTTATGGTATGTGGCCAATACTAGTATGCATATTCCCTACATAATGGGCCTCTTTTCATTTGTTATCTGTCATCTTCTGTAGAAAAATTTTAATTCTTAGCTCTCTCTGACTGCAATTCCATTACACCTTCCTAGAAGAGGTACTTCCTTTCCTAGTCACACCTTTCCTAGGAGCAGGTGTGTGTCAGTTCAGTGAAGTAAACAGTATTTGCACAAAGAGGTGGGTGAGTATCAGCACATCCCCAGACACTGGTCCAACCAAGGTCGTTTGACTGCTAAATGCTCCAGCTCTTCTTTGCTTTTCTCCAGATGAACTTGAGAAATATAATGGGTTGTGAAGCACATATCACCAGATTATCACCTGTGATGCACCATGCTAGAGAAAGAGCTGCCATTCTCAGATACTCAGACGAGAGGCAGGAGGTGCCCTGCTGCATGATTTTACTGACTTGGTGTGGGTCTTTACAAAGCAGGGTATTGGTTTTCTTTGTGCTGAGAACTAGAAACTAATTTGGTTCTCTCCATAACCCTGCAATGTACAGATGCTCCACATTATTTTTGTGTTTCCTGCTTACCCTGATGTTATAGCTTGTGTCTAGATGTCCCTCCAAAGCCTCATGCCGTCATATGTGGGACTTTTCAGAGGTGGCTGTATCTGGAGCATGTTGCTGGGATTAAGTGTGTGGTTCTGGGATCAAGGGTGTGTTAATACTAAATTAGTTCTCTGATTAGATTGGCATAGTTCTAGGTTGGATTAAAGCTGCCCCACCCTGGGTGTGAGTGCTGCCCACCCTAAGATCGGGTAGCCTGGATAAAATATACGGGAGAGGAAGAGGGCTAGTGCTTGCTGCCTTCTGCCTGCCATGAACTGCTTCTCCTCCATGATGCCTTCTGCCATGTGCAACCCCGCCTTGGGCCCAGCCAACTATGAACTGAAACCTCTGCCCACTGTGAGCTACAAAAAACCTTCCCTCCTAACTTTGGTTGTCAGGTATTTTGTTTCAGCAAGGAGAAAAGTAGCTAAGATACCAAATAACAATGCAGTGGTCTGGAAGCTTCCTATTTTGACATCCAATCTGACTGTGAATACCAGAGGAATATGTAACATCATTTAAATCTTGTGAGCAAGTCTTGCAATTTCCTGGTTAGGGACTATTGCACAAGCAAGTAAGCAAGGTGTGATAGCCTTCTTGGACAATTCCTATCTTTTAGTGTGCCTCAGACCACAGCCTGTGTAATCTTTGTTTGTGTAGAAATATGAACCTGGGTGGAGTTTACAGAAAAGAACCCTAATTTAATCAATAGTAAAATATACCATTAACCAGGGGTTTTAGTGAGATTCTGGCAAGTGATATCTCTCTAAAGTAGGAAATATTTTCTATTTGAAAATCACTGTTTAAGAAGTAAAATAAACAAATGATCAATTCTAGCTAAAATTGTAGAGATTGAATGACAGCTCCTTAAGATACAATGGCTAATATCATTAAATGTTTTACAAGTAGGAAGAATCATTCTAATAATTTTCAATTCATTAATTGCTTTAATCTTCACAACTTCTCTCTGAATGAAGTAGTATTATTATAATCACTTCATCAGTCTGAAAAACACTATCTAGAGAAGTCACCTATCTTGCACAAAGTACACAGGGTTGACAGAGGGCGAGATAGATGGTGAAATAGAACTGTAATGTCTATTTACAGGGGAGCAGGAGGGAGCTCTCTGAGTGTCCTCCAGAAAGCCACAAAGCCCATCAATCCTAACAGACCAGAGCCCAACTCTAAGGACCTGTAACCTTGTTACCTTGTTAGAGATGCCAAGTCTAAGTTATCACATTGGAGAGTCCAGTTGCATTACAGAAATATTGGGAGACATACTTCAGCCCACAGCTGCATCCTTCCCTTCCACAAAATCTTGGCCTTGGATATTGTGCTATTCATGCCACCCTGGGACCAAAGCTACTATGGGAAACTTGCTGTAGTACTTTTTTGAAACAGGAAATTTGGGGCATTTGTTGTTTTTATTTCTGAGGAGAAAACTAGATGAAACCAGCATACTTGATGGGAGAAGGCGTGGGTCAATGTGGACTCTGGTGCTGCACATGCTTCTAGATTTATGAATATAGATTTAGGACAGTTACTTGTGGGTTCTGACTCATGGAAGAGTCTCTCTACCTCTTCTGAACTGGTACAAAAAGTGTCTCCATTGACCCAACTGGGGACCATTTTAGGCCAATGAAACTGCCCTACTGGGATATTCTCCTGAGTATATCCTGTGTTTCAGATGGAGAGTCATCCTTATCGAATCCCTTCTGCCCCCTACAAAGACATTCGGAGGAAATTTTGTGGTGATTCCATACAGATAGAGAATTCGGAGTTATTCTGATGTCCTAAAAAGACTTTGAGAGAAACATAGATTACAACCTCATTTACCAGGGCCCTTCTAGTACATATTTCTGAGATAAAGCAGAACACATCCTGGGAGAGTTCAAGGCAGCATGAGGATCACACCCACTGTCATTCCTCGTGTGCTTGAGACGGACTGTCCACAAGTCAGCCAAAGAGGAAGTGGTGGAGGGTGGGGTGAAGTTTCCCAAGGTGCTTCATTTGCAATAGCTGGACCTGGGCATCAGGTTCCTTTCAGTTGAAAACAAAAAAGCCAGTTTGAATCTCTGGTGAAATCAATTCCCTTTCCCAGAATCAGCCTGTCCTTGAGGCACTGCCAGTCCTGCAGGGATGGAGACTGTGTGTGTGTGTGTGTATGTGTGTGTGTGCGCGCACGCATCCAGAGTCCTCCTCTGAAATTCTCCAAATGAAAAATATTTATTTATCTGCAGGGTTCACTCTCTGTACAGAAAACTGAGGCTGTATTTTATCCCCAGGCCTGTTGATGTGAAATTGAACAAGTCTTCCCATTTGGCTTCAGACTAAATTTATATCCTGATCAAATTCCACCCGAGACAGAATATTTCATGCACAGAGCATCAGCTTCCAAGTCATCTTCCCTGGGAATAAGTATCCTGGTTTTCTGAAGTTGAAATTTCTGGTTCAAGCGTAGAACAGTCAGAGCCCCAATGCCCACATGGTCAATGAGGCCAAGAGTGCCTGCTCACAGAGAGATCATGGAGATGAGTTGTTCCGGCTGAGGGACGGAGACTCCGTCTCCACACTGAGAACTCTCCCAGACCAGCTGTCCACAGTGCACAGTCCTCTTGGGGACTCTCCACGTACTTGGGACCATAACTATGCTGCACTTTCTGAACTGTGGATGGTTTGATTGCAAATCTAGTACCTGCAACTCTTGAGTAGTCTTGTACCGTGAGCTGAGGGACTGGCTAAAGTTGGCCTAAAAAGGGATCACCTTGACCTATTACAGGAAGTCACAAAGCCTGGTTGAGAATTTGAATTTCTTTATCAGGCCCTGCAGTTAGGCGGATGCATGTCCATACTCTGAGACAGTCACGGCAATTTGGGGATCTTGCATGCCAGCTCCGGGGTCTCACTCTCACAGGGCTGTGAGGGCTAAAGCCCCAAGTGGGTCCCTGGGTCCAAGTGACTGTTGGGCTATTTCCCATGCAAAGGATATTTGAGTGTTCTCGATGTAATAGCAAGCACACTTCTTTGAGAATAATATAGTGAATAAAATAAATAAAATAAAACAGGGACTTCTCCCCTGAGGTGTAGCTCAGGAACTGACATATTCAGCATAGGAAACAAGTGTCTGTTTGCTATGTTAGAATGTAATGAATGCTATGGAATGACTTTGAAAGTCGAAGGAGATTGGAAGTGTAGGTTTGATTGTAATTCTAAATAGAATGGTCAGGGCAGCCTCCTCGAAGGAGACTCCTGTGATATAGTTGAGGAGTGTGACCCAGTCTTCCTGGAGGAGATGGGGCAGTGAGCAGGCGCCCGTACTTTGCTGTGGGAAGCTGTGACCAGACCTGCTATCTCAGCGAGAGGACACAGAAGGACTGGGGGACTCCATGAGAATCACATGGGGCCTGGGGTCAATTTCTCTTATTTTTGGCCTCCTCAGCCTCCATAATAACTATATGTCCTTTACAAGAATCCTATATAATTATCATCACATTAGTCTGAATTTTTAAGTTTTCTTTAGTTTGGAATATTGGCAAGTTTTATCTATGTAAATCTTTCACATTCTTCAACTTTCCCCCCTAAAATGGATATTTTTTTGCAGAAAAATGTGTCTCTGATTTAATTCCATCTTTTAACATGCAAACATTTGTTAATTTATGTACTTTTCTTCTATGTATTTTAATGAATTTGTAATAGTTTAAAGTAGTTTTCAGTGATAATCTTGGATGCTTACAATACAAATTACATTCATATTTAAACAAAAGTAACTTAAACTATTAAATTTAATTTTTAAAAATATTTTTGGTATGTAATTAGAATAGTTTTATACAATAGTCTACATCCTTATCTTGATTTTAGTATCAATGAGGTGTCCCGAGTATTTTTTCAGTGAACGTGACAAAGAACATTAGATTGAGACAGATGTTCTATCATGTTAGGGAAAATAGCATTGTTTATATATCAATCACTTTAAGTCAATAGTAATTTTTAATTGTACTCATTGTCTGCTCAGTGCTGTGAATAAGAACAGACATTACCTTTTGATGTTTTCCTTCATGCTTTGAATGCCATGCATTATGATAGTATTTTAATATGTAGCATATTTCAGCATTTGCAGTAACCAGCTTTCCATCACTATAGCAAATACAAGAAATAAGCCATGAACAAAGCGAACAGAGCTGTCAGCCCCACAGTGATGAGGCTTCAGTCCCTGAGCCTGGGGGTTCTTGCTGGGGTCTCTGGTGAGGAGCGCAGCCTGGTGGAGCACCTGGTCCCACAATGCAACACTGCTCTCCTGGTGGTCTGGAAAGCAGAGAGCGATAAAGGGGCTCAGGTACACCCATTCTCCTGAATGAACCCCAATTTCCCCTTAGGAGACTCCACCTCTTAAAAATCCTACCACTTCCTAACAGTTTTAGGCTGAGGAAGAATCTTTAACACAGGAGCTCTTGTGGGTCACTCAAAACCCAAATCACAGCACAACTGGAAAGAAAATGTCACACATTTATGGTTAGCATAATCTGATGGGTGCTTTTCTGTAGACAGCGGTAAAGCTTCACAGCTGCTGCCCCGCCTCTCTCGCCTGTGGGCATCCGGTGCGTCAGCCTACATTTCCCATGATCCTCCCCTGTCCTGCCGGGAAATGACGACGGCCTGTCCCCGCCCCCATACGATGACAGCTTCCACTCCCTTTTCTATATAAACCTTGAACATTTCCGCAATAAACGAAGACTTGATCGGATACTCGTCTTGTCTTCCTTTCTCTCTCCCCAGCCTTGCCCTCCCCCATCTCCATGCCCTCTCCTCGAGACCCCCGTTTCTTTTAGGACCTGCAGGCAGGTTCACTTTTCATACTTTGTTTCAGTGGGGTGAGAGCGATTGCATTTACATGATCATCTACAGGATTCGATGTTTTGAATTTTGTTAAAGAGGGAATGTATCGAATTGTTTCATTAGGCTCAGTTATTTTGGGTTAATGTATAATTTTTAAGCTTTCTAAAATCAAGTTCAGAAAGCAAAGTCTAGTAGATGAACTCCATAAGGCAGTGTGTCCAATCAAATGGACTCAACCTGTCTCAGCTCAGGGGGAAATTCTTGTCCAATGTTAAGAACAAATGAATTACTGAATTGTTATCATCATTTAACAAAGCATACAAATGTTTCTTTGCTGTTATTTTGCTTAGAACTTTCAACTACCTGAAATAAGAAGAGCGTTTGGCTCATTTATTTGAATATCTTATCCATTCTTGTACTGTATTAGCATTATTTCATTTTAGGAATGTGAAAAACTTTCTCTATACTCTCTAATAAATTTAGTACCTTGCTGCTAGATAGGTTTACAAAAACTTGGTGTATTCTCCCATGCATCCACCTAGTAGAAATCTGTTTTTCTTCTGAAAATCAATTATCCACAAACTTTTGTGTTCCTTTTAAGTTATTAATCTGCTTAACAATTCTATTTAATTAAAGGAAATATTACTAAATATGATGCATAATAATTATTTAAAATTTCTATCTGATATTTTTCTCTCATTCCTAATTTATTAGTTCAAGATCCTTCACATTTGCAGCAGAAATAAGGACTACAAAATGTTTGGTGAGCAATGCTTCCTTATAATTTATTTTTTATCAGAAGGTAAAGGATTTAATAAGGTATGCTGTCAGCTGAGCGTAATGGCACATGCTGTAATCCCAGCACTCTGGATGCTGAGGCAGGAGGATCATTGCCAGTTTGAGACAAGCCTGGGCTGCAAAATGAGCTCAAGACCAGCCTAAACTCCATAGCAAGACCCTGTCTTAAAAAAAATGCTTCCTGGAACAATATAAAGCAGAGTTTGTTACTATGATTGTAAAAATACATCAGTGATTCTATTGAGTTCGAGAATCTATCTTTCAATAATTGCACTCAAATTATTAGGCAACGAGTCAGTGACTGACATGGCGCCCAGTGCTTTGGAGAGGTAGCGACTGAGGGAGTCTTCATGCACCTGCAGAGATTCTAGACCGGAAACATCCAGCGGAGTCAGAAAAAAAATCGCTGGACTTCAGGTCAAGACCGTGACAACGACATCGAGTAATGAGTGACACATGTTTATTGACTGATTCATTAAAATATTATTTCACCTTTATCCAGAAAAGGTTTTGAGTTTTCGCTTTCAAGATGAGTTCTACTTAGGAAGAAACAAATGCAGAGTATCACTATGAAGAATATGATTTCCAGGAAACCAATGAAAACAGAACCCCAGACCTTTAGAAACATTTTAGCATTTAACACAGATGTAAGTCGTCTTTGCCAAAAATATAATATAAGCGTTGCAGCCCGATCACTACAGCCTTTCTACCTGTGCTCAGCACTGTCTCCCTGGCATCTGCCTCAGCTGCAAACAACTTAATATTTCCTTTTCGAATATTCACACCACCTGCATTTTCCTGAGCAATATTTGCCCTTGTCAACACTTACTTCGCCAGGACAACAGGTCAGACATAAGGACACGCACAACAGAAAGACAGAATGGACCAAAGACATAGACTCGTAAGGGACAAAGGCGGTTGGAAAATGATGGGTGCTCAGAACCTGTGCAGAGTACGGTAGGAGAGGACAGAGACGAGCGCCCAGCACAAGTGCAGAGGCCATTGAAATCTTGCTACATGATTCACGCATCTCCCGTGCTCCCGGGCATCCTCTGAAGGAGTTTAGCTGGGGATCAAGGAGATCATATTCTTATCTTCAGCAGAAATTACACTTGAAATGCCTGCAGTACGAGGCACATGGAGTGACTAGACAGGATCAAGATAAAAACGAGGTATCATGGTAGGAAGAGAGAATAGACCACTTTACACGATGGCGCAGGTTTATCTGAATACCTGTTGTGTCTTTTACCTGATTTTCTTTCCTTTCTAGGTCCAGGTCACTGTAGACTTGACCATCACCAGCTCTGTGTTTATGGTCAGAGGCGTACTTATCAATAGTTTAGCCTCTCCAGGTCTTCATTCGAGTGCCTCTGGTTCAGATGTTTCATCATCCAGGCCCTTTTCTGGTGAGCACCTCTCATTCCTGGGCTGCTGTGGTGTAAGCGAGTCTGGGGAGCACTGGCTCTGTCCAAGTCGCTCATCACCCTGTGCAATGCCCTTTCACTGGGGAAGCTGGAAGTGACTGAAAAGCAGAACAACGTCTTCTTTAGGAGTTGATTCCAAATCTTATCCATGACTCTTCCTCTTCTAGAAGTTTAGAAGACAATTGGGAATAAAGTTCATAGTGACAGAGCACCACCTCTGGAGGAGCAATGTGCTAGGCACTTTTGCTTCAGTTTCATGTGTAATTTGTAGCACAAGTCAGTATGCGTTGTTTTCTCATCTGAAGTTGCAGGCAGTTTCAGTCTGCCTGTCTGGCCCTGGGCTTTGTGTTGCAGCCCCGGGAGGCACAGGTTTCTCTACAGGTGGAGGAAAACTGGCTTGAGCACTAAGCTCCGTGTGCTGAGCAG
>RJWM01030241.1:0-23613 GCA_004363535.1 Dasyprocta punctata
CTAAAAGTCAAAGGATGGGAACCAATTTTCCATGCCACAGGAACCTAGAAAAAAGCAGGGGTAGTTATTCTATTTGCAGACAGTACAAAAGGGACAAAGAAGGTCACTACATACTTGTTAAGGGAAAACTCCAAGAAGACGAGATAATGATAAATATTTATGTACCAAACACTGGTGCACCCAACTACATAAAAGAAATATTAACTGATATGGAAAACCAAATAAGCACTAACATAATTGTAGTGGGGGACCTTAATACCCCACTCTTGCAAATGGATAGATCAACTAGACAAAAATCAGTAAAGAAACAATTAGTATTAACCCAAACATGTGAACAAATGGACTTGGTTGATGTCTACTGAGTGTTTCACCCCAAAACTTCAGAATATACATTCTTCTTAGCTGAACATGGGACGTTTTCCAAAATAGACCATATATTAGCTGATGAAACATGTTTAAGTAAATGCTGAGGAACTGAAATCATCCCAGGCATACTATCTGACCATAGTGCCATGAACCTGGAAATCAACAGTAAAGGAAACCACAAAAAATACATTAACACATGGAAATTAAACAACACCCTACTGAACAACCAATGGGTCACAGAGGAAATTAAAAATGAAATTAAACGGTACATACAATTAATCAACAATGCTGATACAACATAACAAACTTATGGGATGCAATGAAAGCAGTCATAAAAAGGAAATTTATAGCAATGAACTCACACATCAGGAAAACAGAATGAGCTCAAATAAATGACCTATGTTAAACCTCAAATTTCTAGAAAAGAGAAGTACAAATCAAACCCAAAGCTCATAAGAGAAGGAAAATTATAAACAGAAGAGCAGAAATTAATGCAATAGAGACTGAGAAAAAATAGAGAATCAATGAATCGAAAAGTTGATTCTTTGAAACAATAAATAAAATTTATAAACCATTATCCAACCTCATCAAAAAGAGGAAAGAAAAAACAAAAATGCAAGCAATTAGGAATGAAAAGGGGAAACCACAATGGATCCCAAAGAAATTCAAGGGATCATTAATATCTACTATGAGAACCTATACTCTCATAAGATGGAAATCACAGAAGAAATGAATAGATCCCTATATATAATAGAATTGCCAAAGCAAATCAAGAAGATATAAAAATTTCAAATAAGCCTTTATCAATCAATAAAATTGAAAATATAATAAAGAATTTACCAACAAAGAAAAGTCCAGGTCCTCATGGATTAAGTGGTGAATTCCACAAGAAATTTAGAGATTAACATATCAATAATGCTGAAACTTTTTAAAGAAATTGAAAGAGAAGTAGTTCTTCCAAAGTCATTTCTGGAAGCAAGTATGTCCCTGATTCCAAACTGGAGAAGAGCCCAAATAAGAAAGAAAACTGCAGGCCAATCTCCCTAATGAACATTGATGCAAAAATCTATAGTAATATATTGGCAAACAGAATGCAGCAAATCATCAAGAAGATCATATATCATAACCAAGTAGGATTCATCTCAGGGATGCAGGAATGGTTAAACATATGCAAATCAATAAATGTAATACACCATATTAATAGAACCAAAGACAAAAATCACATAATGATCTCAATAGAAAATGCATAAAAAGCATTTGACAAAGTTCAACACTCATTCATGATAAAAACCCTACAGAAAATTGTAATAGATGGCCCTTACCTCAATCTTATAAAAGCCATCTATGACAAACCAATAGCTAATATCATATTGAATGGTCAAATACTGAAAGCTTTCACTCTAAAATCAGGAACAAGACAAGGATATCTATTATCACCACTTCAATATAGTTTTGTAAACATTAGCCATAGTAATTAGACAAGAGAAAAAATAAAAGAAATAAAGATAGGAAAGGAAGAAGTTAAATTATCATTATTTGCAGATGACATGTTACTCTACATAGAAGACCCCAAAATTAAAACCAAAACACTTTTAGATTTAATATCCAAACTCAGTAGTGTAGCAGGATACAAAGTTGAAACTCAAAAGTCAATAAATAGCATTTCTGTAGACAAACAAACTCACAGAGAGAGAAATTAGGGAAAGCACACCCTTCCCAGTAACATCTAAGAAAGTGAAATACTTAGGAATCAATCTAACAAAGGAGGTAAAAGACCTGTACAGTGAAAATTACACTACCCTAAAAAAGGAGATTGAAGAAGATATCAGAAAATGTTCTTGGATAGGAAGAAGCAACATAGTGAAAATGGCCATGCTCCCAAAATTGCTATACAGATTTAATGGAATTTCAATCAAAATACCATTAACATACCTCACAGATCCAGAAAGAACATTCCTGAAATTCATTTGTAACCAGTAAAGACCAAGAATAGCAAAAGCAGTGCTAAGCAACAAACGCAAGTCAGGGGGCATCAAAATCCCAGACCTGAAATTATACTACAAAGCTACTATGATAAAAACAGCATGATATTGGCCAAAAAAACAGGCCTGAGGATCAGTGGAACAGAATAGAAGATGCAGACACATCACCAAACACACTCAGCCACCTTATTTTTGACAAAGGAGCTAAACATGCTCACTGGAAAAAAGATAGCCTCTTTAATAAATGGTGCTGGAAAACTGGTTCTCCACATATTGAAGGCTAAAACTAGACCTATGTCTATCAGCATGCATTAAACTAAAGTCAAAACGGATCAAAGATCTAAGCACAAAACCAGAAACACTAAATCTACTGGAATAGAAAATAGGCAGAAATCTTCATGAACAAACCCAGACAGCTAGGGAAATAGTGCAAAGAATCTCCAAATGGGATCTCACCTTATTGAGTTTTTGCACAGCAAAAGAAATCACCAACAGAGTAAAAATACAACCCACAGAGTGGAAAAAGATTATAGCAAATTATCCCACAGACAAAAGACTTATATCCAAAACTTAAAAAGAACTGAAAAAAAATCAGACCCCCCCCCCTCAAATTCAAAGACCCAATCCATAAATGGGCATCTGAAATGAATATGCACTTCTCAGAGGAAGCAATAAAAATGGCAAATAAATACATGAAAAAACGTACCACATCATCAGTCATTTGAGAGATGCAAATTAAAAAAACACTGAAATTCCATCTCGCTCCAGAAAGAATGCTTATCATCAAAAAATCAACTGATAACAAATGCTGGAGGGGCTGTAGAGAAAAAGGAACCCTTCTCCACTGTTAGTGGGAATATAGACTGGGGCAACCACTGTGGAAATCAATGTGATTTCTTTAGAAACTAGAAATTCAGTTCCGATTTGAACCAGCTATTCCCCTTCTTGGTATCTTCCCAGAAGAATTAAAAACATCATACCATAACGATATATATGCACCCATGTTCATAGCAACACAATTTGTAATAGTTAAATCTTGGAAACAGCCCAAATATCCAACAACTGAGGAATAGGTTAAAAAAAAAAAGATGTGTTTTTTTAATATAATGAAGTATTACTCAGCTATAAAGAAAGATAAACTTGAGACTCTTATAGGTTAACAGATGCAATTCAAGATCATACTCATAAGTGAAATTAATCAGACCAATATGTGTAAACATTGTATTGTCTCACTAATGTAAAAGATGAAGAAGTAAACAGAATGCAAACATACAATAGATATTGCAAATCAGGAAGAAACTATTCAAAAGAAAAGACAAACTGTGAATGGGGGGAAGGGGAAAGGAAGAAAGGGAAAAGGAAAAAAGTCATGTATACACAAGATAGATAAGGTAATTATACACATAGCTTCTTCTAGTTCCTTGAAGAGAATGTTTTGTGCTAATGTTAGAACAAGATAGCATGCATATATCTCATACTCTGAACAACAACTACGAAGATAATACATAATGATATCTATTGTAATGATCCAACTAACCTGTTTTGAAACTTGGTTTCATTGTTGTGCTTGTTTTTCTTTTTTTTTCTCTTTTCTTTACTTCCTTAAAATAAAATTAAAAAAAAAAACTAATTCAAATATTTAAAATAAGCTAAGAGAACTCACTATCCAGTCCAAGCAACACAAGACCACAGGCCACTAGTATATGACCCATGCTTTAACAATTTTCTCTTTAGGTTGAATCATCTTAATTTCAAGCCTTTCCATATGGCTCCTCAGGCCCAGTCTTTTAATCAGAATCACGGCTCCCCTCTTGATCTACTGCCAAGCTTTGCAGTTGTCATTAGCCGGTCAGAGTTTCAAAGTCACTTTTGAAGGTTGGTGTTCTACCTGGAAGACAGTTGAGTTGATGGCCTCCACAAGTTTGTTGTAAGAAAAGTCTGCTTTATATTAGAACATCTTTACTGGGACTGGCAGAATTGGTTAAGTGGTTTCTTTAAGTAAAAAGCATATTTTCATAGCTTTTCCAGGAATGTCATGGTGTTTTTAATGGAACTGTAATCCAGTACCTTATTTAATCTTCAATCATATAATGCTTATTTCATTGAATATAATGACTCATGCACATTCACAAATGGCCCCAGAGTAAAAGATCTTTTTTTTTTTTTCATTTGAAAGAGCTTTAGAGCAGAGTACATAAGGGAAAACAAGACAAAAATATCAGTTGTTTATTTGAACTGTAAAAAGTAATGTTTGGAGTACTGTAATCTTGAGTGATAAATCATTGTAATGAAATAATTAAAAAACATTCATCATTCTGACAATCTGAGAAAGTATTTAAATTGTTCTGACATTTTACTAAAAATCTACCTACAGAAATTTCAGCTCCCATGGGAATTGATTTTTTATAAAACAATATTTTGAAATATTTTCCATGAGTATTTATTCAGAAAAATGGTGCCTTAAGTGGAATTTCAAAATCAATCAAAATTTATTGCTCAAATTTGACATTTATGTGTTCTGGTTGGAGTTCATGGACTCTGCACAAAGTAAGCATTATTTTGAATATTTTCAGTTATTTTAATATATAGTGTCATAAATAAGGAACCAGTTGTCTTCAGAGGTCTGCCCAGGAGTTTGAAGTGCGAAAAACATGGCACTTTGGCACTCAAGGCAATTCTCAAATGAAAACTGTAGCATTAAATGCTTATATAGAAGCAAAAGCAGGACAATGAATTACCAACTGTGGAACTTCACGAAACATCAATTTAAAAAACATCGCAGAACATTAAATACAATTTAGCATTCTTGATTAGATCACAATGAACAAAAGGTATTAGTGGAAAATTATTGAAATCTGAGTAAAGTTTGGAGTTAGGTTAATGGTTAATATACCAATATTGCTTTCTAAGTTTTGACAAAGACACTATTGGAAATGTAATATGTTACATTAGAGGAAAATCAGGTAAGCGGTGTAAGGAAACTATTTCTGTTACTTTTCTGTAAGTCTAAAATCCCAAAATCAAAAGGATATTTAAGGATCATAAAACAAATTGTGCACTTAAAGTATCCAACAATAGGATAAGCAGGTTGATAAAATTCAATGCCATTAAGTAAGTGCTATTTGTGCATACATGTGCAGGTGGTGTGCATATATGTAGGATGAATAAACATCAATATATAAACATAGTTAATATACTTACATCTGTTCTTCAGTCAATAATACTGATGCCCGACATTTAAAAGGACAGAAATGAGAGTGGTGAGCTCCTAAAAAGCATTTTATTAATAAATGTATTCTTTAAGTGGGAATGTGTGTGTGTGTGTGTGTGTGTATTTGTGTATGTGTATGCAGTGATACCTCAGTACATAAACTTAATTTCCACAGTTTTGGAAAAGATGGCCACGTGTGTATTTGTGCTGGAAAATCACCATTGTGTTTGTCATCCAATGTAGAGTTTGCAAACAAAAACAAAATTATGCCAACAGTTTTGTTCACAAACCAAATTGTTTACAAACAAAAGTGTTCATGAACCGAGGTACCACTGTATAAGTATCTACATATGTGGATATAATTCTACTTTATGGATTTCTTTCCTTAGCACTATGATAAAAAAGATGGCTTACAAACAGGCAACTTTTAACTTTTGTTTTTGCTTTTTTTTTAAGTTTGTGCCTCTGTGTTATCTTAAAAACAATGAGAATGGTTGTTTTTCTTTTTAAACTCATTAGAACACAATATTATACTGAGTTCTATCCCTTTATGAAAGAGATCACACTGAGAGATTCTCCTTTTTCTATACAGAGCACACAGGCACTGATGAGATACAGCAGATGTATATCAGCATGCTGAGATGAAATTAATAAGTCTACTTTCGGACAGGGCAGCTGCAGCAGGCCAGTGCTTTTGTTGTAACAATAAGAAACAGAGTACATTTGAATAGATAAAGAAAACATGGTATTTATACACAACGGAGTAGTACTTTGTCCTAAAGGAGGATAAACTTGATCATTTGTAGGAAAACGGATCCTCCTTGCTATCACAATGTTAAGTGAAATAGTATATATGTGTGTGTGTGTGTGTATATTTTTTTTCAGTATTGGGTATTGAACTCACAACCTTGCACTTGCCAGGCAGGCATTGTGCCACTGAGCTATATCCCCAGCCCATGTTAAGTGAAATAAATCAGATACACCAGCTCAAATATTGCATAGTTTCTCTAAGAAACCCAAAGCATAAATAATGAACAAAATAAATAATAGATCATAGAAAGTAGAGAGATGTTTCTCAAATGGGAAGGGAAATAAAAGATGGAGAAGGCAGAGAGAGGGGAGGGAAAGGGAATAAAGAAAGGAATTAAGACTTGTTAGGTACTACACTAGCTCCACACAATGACTGTGAACATTATGTACTGTAAATACGTACTAGTAAGAACAAAAAGAAGTATTTTTTTAAATATTGGAAAGTAAGGGAATAGCATAAACAAAAATTCCAAGGAAAGGAGAACTGCTCTGAAGTAAGTTGGAAATTGTTATTTTTTGCTATTTTTCATAGAAGCTGATTGATTTTGACTCGGGTAGGAAACTTCAACTTTGAAAAGTGATCCAAGCAAACTTTTAGTTTTCTTGTAAGGCCAGAGGAACCAACAGGAAACTCATGGTGTATCAGTGATAGAAAATGATGGTAGAACATTTGAAGCTCAAGCAGGAACTTGTGCCAAAAATAGTTTTGGTATGGTTACACCTCAAAATTCAGGACTGGGATATACTGATTCAAGGGACACAGATTCCTAAAGAAAATGGTGTGGAGTATGTCCAGGACAGTGCAGTACTTCTATTATCATCACCACCTATGAACCTGGCAGCAGAAATTCCCATTTTCCACCTTGCAGTATCTCCGATTCCTACGTCAGGGTTTTCACAAATGAAAGCCATCAGAAAAGCACTTCTGGGACCAGCGATGATGGTATTGTGTGAACAAGCCAGCACCAAGTCCCTTCCGGCGACTGAGTTGACTGCATATGGAAGATCACAGGATAGGGTCATCTATAGATTCATCATCAATTTGTTACTAGGAAGATGTTACATGGTCCACAAGGAACGTGTCTTCCAGTTGTCAGTATCTTTATGACCCCATTACAGGTGACATCAAGACCTTAATTCTGTTGAAGGCCTTCAATTCTGTGAAGTAAATGAATATAACTTTTTTTACTCAATAAAGGTAAGCTGAGAACATCTGTCTTGAAAGTGTCAGGCTCTTTATACCTAAATTGTGGCATTAGAGCACAACAGTACCAGCTCTAGACCACAAATTGTGCAAAGATAGAAGAAAAGGAGTCGTGCATCTAGTGAATTAAAATGTATAATCTTTTTTTCTTGATTCAGCTATTAATTTTTAAATTTGGTTTTAAATTCCAATACTCTTGGCATAATTCCAACGTGCATTGTTCTAAGAACTGTGAAAGGAATGTCAGATTCTAATTTCTTGGTACACTTAATTTGTCACCATAGAACAGCAATGTAAACAAACCAGAATTAACAGAAGAATTTGCTTGTAGGTCTGTTAGTTTTAGTGAAAGTAAAGGATTAAAACTCAATGTCATGACCTTGAGAAATATTTTATCATATTTATTTCATCCTCATCTTGACATATAATGAGCCATACTTAACAGCTTGGGCCTTATTTATTGCAACAAAGCAGATAGATAACATGAGAGAATCTTCAAACAATTTAAATTTGACCTACTGGTCTGTCATTCAGGGCATGCTCCATACAGAATGGCCTTTGCTAACGTAAGTCTCTCTCTTATCTGCTGAAGTATTGGATACTTGGATTTCCAGAAAGTGTTTTTGCAGCCAGCAATAAATAGACAACATTTAAATGAAAAGCAAAGTGTAATAAAGGTCTCAGAAAATCAAATATTATTTTGAGGAATATTGTCAATGTATGGTAAAACAGTATGACATATACTTATTTTGTTTTGTTTTGCTGATTGCACATACAAAGTTCTAATAAATGATAAGTTATGTGCTCTAAAAAGAATTTGTTCTCTGGTTTTATTTGCATCATAATATTTTGCTTAGTGAGGGCCATGATTTGAAGCTTGATATAAGAAATCTGGAAAATTGGGACCATTTTAAGAGTATTCAGTGGCAAGTTTACCTTGTTATAAGGAAAGAATACATATACTTTTATTCTTAGAAAAGATTCTAGATAGGAAAAGAGAAAATTTTAAATATCAACAAACATTATTTTGCAAATAATTTTTATTATTAGATATATTACATTTCACATATATGAAACAGATGGTATAGAGGAATGTTACTTATTTGAGCATAAATCTGTTTATAAATATTTAGATTCATTGATTTTTAGAGTGTCTTTTTCACATAGGTCAGCTGGAAAGTCTACAATAAAGAATAAATGCCACATATTAAAAAATACTATTCATAGATGATAAATCAAATTAAATTTTAGGTTAGTTTAGTTACTTCCTTTCCTATCACCCAGTACATATCCTACACTGTATTTGACAAATTACAATAACTGAGCATTTGTTTTATCTCCCTTTCACATTCTTTTTCAAACTCTAGGAGGACTGGGACTACATTTTTTTGTCTACTATACATTCATAGGCATGCTTAGGAAAGATTTTTTTTTTTTTTTGTACCAAGGATTGAACTCACGACCTTGCACTTGCCAGGCAGGCACTGTGCCACTGAGTTATATCCCCAGCAGTAAAGATATTCTTAATGCATAAAATATTAAATAATCTACCCCCAGTACTGGACAAACTATGTCACAATTCCATGCCACTGGCTGCTTTCTTCGGCCCTCAAATTAGGAATTTTCTCCCAATATTTGAATGGATCATCTATCTTTGAAATGGCTATATAAATCTTAAATTATAGCCTAAATTATGCCTGTTGCTCTGTGAATTTTAAAATTTTTGCTAACTTGCCCTTTAAGAGAAAGTGTTCTGATCATGACCCAGACCATCACTGTCCAATGGAATGGTTCTGGATCTGCGGATGCTGTGTCGTGCTGCATTACAAGCCATATGTAGCAATGGACACATGCAACTTGCTTGATGTGACTGAGGCTGAACTTTTAATTTTAATTAATTCAAAAACTCGTATGACTAGTAGCTAGTATGTTGAACACCAGCAGATTTAGATATATAAATGAATAGACCTCATGTAAATACGGTAAAGAACTTCATGAGGTTATAAAAGAAATTATAACAGAAATTATAACTCGGGTAAAAGAAGAAATGAAAAATACAATACAAGAATTGCTAAACATTTCTAAAGACAACATAGATGAAAAAATGGAGGAGCATAGGAAAATGAGGGAAACCTTGAATGAACAAAACAAAAAAGATTTAGAATACATGAAACAGATTCAAAGAGATATCCAGGAAATTAAAAACTGCATTGATTTAGCTATCTTACACATACATATATGCAGATTTATATCTTTTCCTTTTCCCTTCCCTCTTTCCTCCTTTCCCTTCCCAGTTACTTTTGCTCTTCGAGCTGTTTTTTACCCTTACATAGTATTTATTATAGATTTTGGATCATATATACTTTTTCAGTTTCTTACACTAGGGAGACAATACGGTATTTACACATGTGGGTTTGATTTATTTCACTTATGAGTATGGTCTCAAGTTGTGACCATTTACTTATAAAAGTCTCAATGCAATCTTTCTTAATAGCTGAGAAGTACTCCATTGTGTAAAAATACCACATCTTTTTTATCCATAATGTTACTGTTGTGCATTTACTCTAGTCGTTTGTTTGTCTATTTTGTTTTTTGTCTTTGTTATATGTGCCTTTTTTTCTGCTCAAATAAAAAAAAATTAAAAAAATAAAATAAAATAAAAACTGCATTGAAAGCTGGCAAAACTACTTGAAAGAAACTGAACATAGACTTTCAAAGCTTGAAGACGGGTTTGCAGCTTGTGATTGTGAAAGGAAAGATCTCTTAAAAATAACAAGGAACCTGGAAGTAACAATTCAATGACTGCAAGACAACTCAAAGAAACATAACTTAAGAATAAAAGGTGTGTCTTGGTTACTTTTCACTTGTTGCTGAGACAAAATTCCCAACACCCAAAATTAGGGAAGAAAAGGTTTATTTAGCTTACAGTTTTTGGAGGTTTCAGTCCATAATCAGCTGGCTCCAAGGCAGAGTGGCATGGCACTGAGGCAACACTTCAAGGCAGCAGCCAAGCAAAAAGCAGCCAGAGTAAAAGGGGCAAGAACAAGCCTCTTCTCCTTCATTATATTGTACACAGGCCACCCCCTCCCTCCAGGGTGGATGTAGCTTCACAAATCTCCTTGCCTTCCTTTGCACAGGATGAGGATATTTACAAAGAACCCTGACTCCCTGCTGAGTCTCTTCCTTAAACTTCTGACCTTCTCAAATTGACACAATGAACAGGTAACTGCTTGTGCTCTATACTCCATGATGTAGAGCTGCTGAGTTAATTAAGCTTCTAGACTTCTCAAGTTGACACAATGTATAAACCATAGCAAGGTGTGAGTGAAAAAGCAGGGGTCAACATAAATGACATTATAAGTCTATTTACAGAAAAAATATCAGAAAACTTCCCAAGCATGGGAAAAGGAAGTGACATTCAGATAAGTAAAGCATATAGAATTCCAGCTAGCCATAACCAAAATAAATCTACACCCAGACATGCAATAATCAAGATCCCAGAAATTCAACACAAGAGCAGAGTATTAAAAGCTGTTAGAGAAAAGAAACAGATCACCTATAAAGGAAAACCCATCAGAATCACAACAGACTTCTCTATACAAACCATCAAGTCAAGAAGAGCTTGGAATGAAGTATTTCAAGTCCTGAAAGAAAACAACTTCCAACCCAGATTGATGTACCCTGCAAAACTATCTTTCAAAATTAACAGAGACACAAGATACTTCCATGATAAAGAACAACTGAAGGAATTCATGACCACCAAACCAACCCTACAAAGTACTGAAGGACATTCTAGAGAGAGATAAAAAAGACCACAGCTCCAGAAACAGTGGCAGAGGGGTACCACTCAGTGGGGTAGACAATTGAGTAGAGAGGAAAAGTAGGCAGCAAATGGCAGGAAAATAGCATGGCAGAGACGAGGCAGTGCATATTGGCAGTAACCATTAATGTTGATGAGCTCAATTCACCAATAAAAAGAAACATAGGCAGAGTGGATCAGGAGACAGGATCCATCAACACGCTTTATACAAGGAACACATTTAACTCAGAAGGGGATTCATAGACTGAAAATCAAAGGAGAGAGAACAATGCTCTATGTGACAGGGAACCAGAAAAAAGTAGGGGTAGCTTGCCCATTAGCTGCAGAGTGGACGAGAAAAACATGGCACTTATATACAATGGAAAGCTACTCAGCTATAAAGAAAGATTACCTTAAGGCTCTTGTAGGTAAATGGATACAATTTGAGATTATGCTCATGGATGAAATGATTCAGAGTCACATGACTGAACATCGTGTTATCTCCTTAGTATAAAAAACAAAAGGAGTTAGTGGGTTCCAAAATACACAATACATACTACACAATACATACTATGAAAGTGAAAGGGAAGGGAATGTCTAAAAAGGGAAGACAGTGGCCATTGTTAATCTATTATCGTGATTTGAATCCTGCATTGTTTTCATTGTTCTGTTTAGTTTGGTTTTATTCAGTTTAGGTTTGTCTAATTTTATTATATTTGATAGCATGGATAGTTATTTCAAAGATAACAAAATATATTATGATAGCCACTACTGATTTTCTATTATCTTGTTTTTAAGCCATGTATTGCTTTCATTGTTTTGTTTTGAGTGATTTTATTCTATTTTGATTTGTTTGATTGTATTATGTATGATGATATAACTACTTGGAAGATACCAAGAGGCATTAAGGTAAGTAGTGTTGTTTTACTATTGTTTTGAAGTCCTGTATTGCTTCTATTGTTTTGTTTTTCTTGGTTTTATTCTGTACTATTTTGTGTGATTTTATTATGCCTGATGGTATGGGCAGTTATTTTAAAGATAACAAGAGGCATTATGGTAGCTATTATTGATTTCCTTCAATTTTTTTTTTGAGGTCATGTACCATGTTCATTGTTTTGTTTTGATTGACTCTTCTGTTTTATTTCATTTGGCTTCTCTTCAAAATTAAAAAAAAAATCTAAAAAAACAAAAAAGAAAAGAAAAGGCCTAACAGTAAAATGAGTCCACTTAATGTGATTGTTACACAGGAACTCATATAAAATAAACAGTGGTTATTAATTCTATGAACTGTGAATGAGAAAATGAATCATTTTGGAAAAGGCAGATAATGTTAGTGTTTTATTAACAAATAAATGAAAGAAAATGGCTTTATAAAGATTTTGTAGCTTTTCTTTGCATTGTAATGGGAATACCATTTATTTGCAAAGAAATTGTTGAATACATAGAGGCCATTTAGAAAAAAATGTGCTAAAAATGTGCTACAGGGCAGTGTGACAAAATTAGAGCACACAGACAAGTTAAAACAGCAATGTAATCAGGAAATGTCCTCACACAGCATTACAGTAGGTATTAGAATAGATTGAGAGGTAAAGATTTAAAATGCAGAGTGAAGTTTACAACACTCACATCCACAGGTGATTGCAAGTCTGTGATGGCAAGCATTTAAAGCGAATTCTAAACTATGAGTTACTTAGGACTGAAATTGTTTGAGGCTGTTATTCATAATACTTTAAGTAACAAAACTTGAAAATTGGAGTATATTTTCTTTTCATGCTTTTAATATTTTTGACGTCTATGTATGAAATAATATCTCCCGAAGTAAAATTACTTTGGCTGCATTCTTACTTCAAATGATTTTATCATTAGAGAAAAATTTGAAATCATGGTGGACAAATAATCCTTTAATGCTTTTCCTGGCTAGCAAGTAATTCGTCAGAGCAATCCAGTTTCCAAATAGCACAAAAACTCAGTTAAACGCTGAGCCAATGCATCTGTTTCCCTCTGTATTCAGAGTATGCACAAGTGACTTTCATTTGGGGTTGAGAGTGAATCATCAGGTTGAATTCTCTAGTAAGACAATTTAGTAACAGAATAGGGCTCGTAATTTCTCTCTAATAAAATTTTAATTTAAAAAAGACTCAGGCTTTATTGAGATATGGTTTACATGCAACCTTAATCACCCTTTTTAAGTGTGCAGTTTAATGAATTTTAACAAATACGGAAGTTGTGTATTCACTTCCAAATTTAAGATATGGCACATCTTCATCACTCCAGAAAGTTCTCTTATGCTGCTTTATAGACAAGGCTTTCTTCACCCACAACCCACAGCCAAACAGTAATCTGTTTTCTGTTTCTACAGTTTTGTCTTTTCTAGAATGTCACATAAATGGAAACATACAGCACAAGGTTTGTTGTGCTTGGCTTATTTTACTTAGGCACTTGGTGTAATGCTTTTGAAATCCATCCATGTTGTTGTCTGCATTGGTAGGTTTTTGTTTGCTTGTTTGTTTTTGCTCAGAACTATTCCATTGTTTTCACGCAACAAAATATTTTTACCTACTCTTCTGTTTATGGACTTTTGGCTGTCATGAATAAGCCACCTATTAATATTTTCTGTGTGGACACAATTTTCTTTTCCTTTTCTTTTGAAAAATTTTCCTTCCTTCCTTCCTTCCTTTCTTCCTTCCTCCCTGCCTTTAATGCAGGGCCTTTGTATCAAGCTAAATCACCAGCCTTTAGCACTTTGTTCTTTTTGAGACAGAATCTCACTAATTGCCTAGTGCCTAGACTTGGCTGGAACTTGCTATCCTCTTGCCTCAATCTCCTCAGTGCTGGGATTACAGGTGTGTGCTAGCGGGCCTGGAAGGATATACATTTTCATTTCTCTTGGGGAAATATCTTTGAGTAAAATTGCTGGATTATATAGTAGGATATATTTAACTTTATAAAAAATCTGCCAAACTGTCCTCCAAAATAGCTCATTTACATTCCCACCTAATAAGATATTAGTGCTCCAGTTTATTCTACATGGCTCTAATAATTAATGCTATCAATTCTTTTATTTTAGCTACTCTAGTAGGTATATGGCGATATGTCCTTATGCTTTTAATTCATATTTTCTTGATGACTAATGATACTGAGATTTTTAAGTATTTATTGGCTACCTCGATACCTTCTTTGTTGAAATATTTGTTCAAATCTTTTGCCTCTCTTTACTGAATTGCTTATCTTACTGTTTATGTATTCCACAAAAAAGTTCTGTATCATGTATGTGCTTTGCAAACTTTTCTTAAAAAAATCAAACTGGCCTGTTTTTCTTATTATTGTTGTTTTTTTAGTTTTATTTATTTATTTATTTTTGCAATACTGGAGATTGAACCCAGGGCCTTCACACCGAGTTATGTTTTATTATTATTTGTTTATTTGGACACAGGATTTCATTAAGTCTCTAAGTTGGACAGTGCTCTAAGTAGGAGCTGGAGATAAAAAGGTAAATTAGATGGTCCCTGCTTGGAGAAATTAAGGTCCAGTATTATAAATAAACATGTTAGTAAGCTACGGCAGTATACTGTTTATGTGCTCTAGTGATCACACATCAGAGTGCACTAGCTTTCTATCACTAAAATGGGATATTGTGGCCAGTTTAGAGGCTCCAGTCCTGCTGCCTCAGGTCTATGCTGAGGTGGTGTCTATGGTAGGACACATGGTGGAACAGAAGCATAAACTTCATGACCAGAGAGCAAACAGAGTAGGAGGGGTGTGTGTGGAGGGGGGGTCCGCTCAAACCCCACAGCCACAATCACCTACATATGTCTCTCCATGACTTATCTATTAAAGTTACCACTCCATCCCAATAGTGGCACCCTGGGGATTGAGTAATAATACATGGGTATTTTGGGTCTTTCAACATCCAAACTATAGCAGGAGTGACCTGAGTTCTTACCCTTCTCTTGGGTAATGATAAAGTGTAGGCAGAATATCAGAAAATGCTTCGTACAGTAGTTGACACATATTAATTTGGATAATAAGAAGGCATTAAGTGGAGATGGAAGACACTGCTGCATATAGAGGAAATGTGTAAGCATCAAATAACTCTTTGTCTAAACTCCGAGGCCAAAGAATGAATTATGTAGTGGTCAAAGGAGGAATTATGCATTGTCTTTCAATTCCTCCAGGATGCATCAAGGAGGGTATCATTTTTGAAATACAAAAGCCAAAGAATTCCCGTCCATGTTGAGAATATTCAGCTTGTATTTGCCATTTTATTCGGGTACATGAAAATTCTTTCTCCCAATTCTTTTGTCCCAGAAACCATAATGAAGTGCAGGGTCTTTGTTGCAAGTCACTCCAGCAAGTGTTCCTGTGTCCTGTGTCCTTCCTTGCGTGTCCCCTAAATGTGCCTCCTTGGTTGAAGTCAGTTCCCTTCATCTCTACACTATAGGGTGGCACATACTTGTGTACTAGATCCAGGGGGTCAAATGGCAGGGAGTCCTGGGTTCCAACTCACAGACCCAATTTCTCCTTCAGTGCCTCAGTGCATATGACCCCGCCTCTAGAGCAGTAAAAATCCTCTTGATTAAATTAGCCACTTGTTACATGCTAAACAGATACTATGACTAAGAGAAATTCCTAAACTGTCCTTATTTTCCCAAACCCAGCAGCGACAAGGAGTCAGCTAATCAGGGACGAACTGGATCTTTAGCACTGACATCAGCGGTGACTGCCTTTTTTGCTTCCTGTCGGCCCAGCTACTTGCAAACATCCTTCTGCGAGAGGCTCTGGTTTCACTTTGCTTATCAGTAGCCAAATGGAACAAATTTCAGCTGCCCATTGCCCAGTATTCTTGTCGAGATGGTATACAGACAAAAGTCTTCCTTGCAGAGGATTTCTCTCTTTAGTTCAGGAATTACATCTTTTGCTTAGTTATCCTTGAGGGAAACGATGGCTAACTTCGGAAGGATTCTCTTTCCCGTCACTGAGATGATATTACATCTTTCTGAAGGAAGAGGAAGACACCCTTTCTAGTCTCCAGTGTGAGGACTTTTTGGAGGGTCATGGAACATTTTAAATTATGGCCATAAAATTTCACATGATTCTTTTCTCTCAGAGGATAGGCTAGCTTTTGTCTCCCAGAGAAGGTAAGGTAAATGTGTTCATTTCCTGCTTTGCTCCATGGCATATTCTGAATGTCTTCACTGCTATGCATGGGACAAACAGTTAAAATGATATATTTTATTCCCCTCTAGGTTGCATGCACAGGTTTTAAAATTAAGTGCAAGCAAGTGCTATTGATGCTGTCATAGGAATCTGTACAGAGTATCATTGGGACATAATAAAAAGAAAGTGATTTACGTGCGGGGGAAGGATCATAAATATTGGAGGATAACATGGGAAAGTGTTGACAGAAAGAGAAAGGGAAGTTAGCCTTCTTGGATCAGGGATCAGGGGGAGCAAAGTCCAGATGGAAGCAGGACTTGGGATATTGTGGGAGTTACACAAAGTTGAAATATTCAAAACATGGGGTTAGGGGAAGTGCAGCAAGGCTCTGTGGAAGAATTAGCCAGGAGAAACATCACGGAAGATCTGAACGCCATGCTAAGCTGTTTGGGCTTGCCTGTAAGGAAATGGGATCCCCACAGATTGACAAGTGGGGTTAGGAGACTGAAGCCAAAGAAAGTGCCAATACCCTGAACTGAGACAGTAGCAGTGGGATTGGCAAGGAGGGATGGTCCAGAGAAATAAGGTAGAATGAAACTGACTTAATGTGTAAATAGATTGGAGAAAAAATTCTAGGATGATTTTGTTTTTAACTGAAACCTTTCTTTATTAAAAAAGTAATATTTAGAGAAAGGGCAGGATTGACAGGAAAGTTCAATTTTTAGACAGGTTGATTTTAGAAAAATAATCACATTACCCTGTCTTATATTTCCTGAATGAGCCCTTGTGACTTGAGAAGAAATCCACTCTTTGGAGTGGCATCAAAGATTCTCTGTGTCTAGGACCTTGTCACTTCTTGTGTTTTATTTCCATTTTCAACATTCACATTGGTCTACATTCAAGCTCCTATTGGTGCATGCTGTGTTTTTGTCATAATTGTTTCTAAAAGTTATTGAAAATTTTCTATATTAAAGGATCTCTAATACTTGATATATTTTTCACAACTGTATATGGTCAATTACTGGAGTTTCCAGAATTGACAGATGGAAAACAGAAGTACGAATACATGAAGTGGCTTGACCACCCAGCTAGTATGGGACAAAAAGGATTTAAACTCTGTCCATCTCCCTTACAAGTCCACACACTGTACACCAGTATCTATAGCATTATCACAGTATCTCTTCCTTTGACGACCCTATGTCCTTTTTAGATTAGCTTATCTCATGCTTCTCATCAACTTGGTCTTGCTTTTGCTTTTGTCACAATTCTGAAAACACTGCTCACAAAATATCAGTGGGAACTCCAAAGGAAATTTTCAACTGTCTTTTTACTAGCAATTCTGTGATGGCTTTCCATCACTGTGCCTTGCAACAGTTTTTTCCTTAGTGTGTGTGGTGACATGCACTGGGTCTTTGCCCTGCGTCTTCGGATGTGCTTTCTCAGCCTTCCTTGTGGCTTACTCTTTACAGAATCTTCTCATACTGGAGCTGTTTAAGATTCACCACTAGCTTCATTTTCTTCCACTGTGCTTTTGACACTAGGTGAACTTCTGCACAACCTAGCTTCAAATTTAGAACTGTCAATTTGTAAATGTGCATTCTTTTGTGCCATGAAACCTTATAGACCAGTGTTCTTTTAACATTGCTTGAATGTTTCAGCAGCATCCTTAAATTCATATCCAAATCTGAATTTGTTTTCCCACCAAATACTGGTTTTCAGTGTGTCTTAACATGTTTCTTCTGTTGAAGTGATATAGAAAATAAAGCCCATCAACAAAAGAGCACTTGGAACATGCAAGTACTCTTTCTTAAATCTACTAAGCTTATGGCAACCAGAAAGAATGCACTTCAGAGCAATGGCTATTCCAGTAAAAGGGAGTTTGGAGGATCTTCTCGTAGGATTGGGTTTGTATTGCACAGTCATAAGGAGGATTGAAAACTCGGATTAGATGTGTTCATGGAGCTGGGAAATTCAATGACCTGTCTTGTTATTTTTTAATCTAGAAAGCAAAAGGATTAAACTGAGTCTGGAGCAGTAATGATTTGGAAGTAGCAGTCATTCATGTAAGTCAAAAGAGAGGAAGAAAATGGTTTGCCTGTTTTGTTTAGACATGTTACGGAGTAGCTTTGAACACTGTGTGTGTTATACATTTTGAGTTTTAGCATTTCCAAGTTTTAGCTAGGCAATTTTGGGAAAAGTAACCAACTCTCAATGTTAATTTCCTAACATAAAAAATACAGTAATTATCTACTGTTATTTCAGACAGGGAATTCAAAATCAGTTTACAAATGATTTTAGTTCCATACAACCCCTCCTTCATTTTAATAACTGTACTACTGATCTTGTTAGTTCAGGGAAAGAAACTGTGATTGCTTATACTGTTTGATCTGTTTTCTTGAGCAACTATTTTTAAGATAACAATATGCAACATGGTGACTATTGTTAATTTCCTCTCACGTTGTTTTGAAATCCTGTCTTGTTTTAATTAATTGTTTAATTTTGTTTTTATTATTTTTTTCTTTTAATATCTTTAAAATAAAAGAAAGCTTTTTGTCTAAGAAAGAGCCACATATTATTCCATGTACTTGCAAAAACATTTCCACATAATTAAAAGATTATGAGACCTAACCATCTAGAGGAGGGGCATTAACTTTGCATCAGTTATTTTAAGGTCTGTACAGTTATATGTTTAGTAATAGCTTGCTTTTGTCAAGAGAAATTTGAAAAAAAAGGAAGAAGACTATCATAGAAGACACTCAAATAACTAAGGGTTAAAACAGTACCTTTAGTGGCTAAGTAATTAGATTTTTAAAGCACCATGCCTGACTTTGACTCTTGATTTTACCATTTAATAGCTTTTTTTACCTACTTACAGTTGGAGGAAGTTGCTTGACCTTTCTGTATTTCAATTCTCTCTTCAGTAAAGCAGCAGAAATAATATAGTCCCTTCCTCCTAGGATTGTTGTAAAGATTAAATAAGTTAATAAATATAAAGGGCTTAGAACGCCACCTAACACATATTTAGTTGACATTATTCTTGTAATTCATCATGCCATTTGGAGTTTAAAAATCCTTTTAAAAATTGAGTAGTAGCCAAGGACATTGTGTATGAATGATATGTATGTGTATGAGAGAAACCTACAGCTGGAGTCACCTCTAAAATTTTTAAAACAGATATGGTCACTCAAGAAGATCCCTTCAGAGAGAGCTGCTCGGATGCCAGCACACTCAAGAGTAGTGAATCTGGAATTATATTCATAAATAGGAACCTTCTATGATGACTGGCATAGGAAACATCAATTAAGAAGAGTGGACTTTCAAAACTGTCAAAAAAAAATTGATGATATACTCCTCCTTGCCAGAAAGGGGCTTATGTAACACCTTCAGACTATATATAAGAGTCCAATAAAAATGGAAATTCTGAGGGGTTCCATGAAACCTGTAACTGAAGCAGCCTCTGTTGCTGTCAAGCTGGTCATTTTGACATCTATTAACTATTACAGGTAAGAAAGGTAATATTGTCTTCTTTTCTGATTATGACATCTGTTTAAATTTTCTTTTTTGGTGGGGGGCTTTTAATAATTTCACTTAAACCTATATGCTTTTTTTTACATTTCTTAGAGGATTTCTTTGGAGCAGAACATTTTTCAACACTTATTAACTTGTTGGTTTTCTTTTAGTTATGTGGAACAGATGGAAAATCCTATGCATATATTTGCAAATTGGTCATTTGTGTACTTTTTTATTGGTTTAAGACTGGGAAATTTGACTGTGGCAGTTTCAAAGGGGCTTGAAAAAACAGACTTTCTACTTTCTAATGTATAAAACTGATAGTTATCAATCCTACTTCTCTCCTCTGGGAGAGTAAATTATTGAAGGAAAGAATAATGCTTTAGGCTAAAAGGCACAACAGTCAGGTATCATAGCCAGAAATTAAAAACAGCCTACGACAGTGGGTAAACAGAGTATATTTCATGAGAATGAACTCTTACGGAGTCATTAAAAATGACCATAATAAAAGGCAGAACGAAATCATGGGAAGATGTTTATTAAACAGTGTTAAATGAAAGAGGCAGAATATAAAATGATAAGTTCAAGGCTAAGGCAAATATTAAAAATGTATGCATTTGGACTAAAAGAAAATATCTAATCAGTAGTGGGTATACGAGTAATTTCAATATATTATCTTTATTTTTTTTCTAACAAAAAAGGCAAATAAACTATTTAAAGGGGCATGACCATGTTAGTCAGGAGCCAATTTTCTTACTCATTTTTTTGTGGATTTGGAAAAATGGCACGTTAAGGTAATTTAAGGTAATTTAAGGATTGTATTTTTTTTTTTTTTTTTTTTTTTTTTGCGGCACCAGGGATTGAACTCACAACCTTACACCTGCCAGGGTAGGCGTTTAAGCCACTGAGCCAAACTCCCAGCCCTAGTTTTTTGAGGCAGGCCGGCCTTGCACTCGCGTTGTAGCCCAAACTGGCCTCGAACTCACAATGCTCCTTCTACCTCAGCCTCCCGAGTGCTGGGATTAAAGGCGTGCGTAAGGATTGTATCTTAATAAATTCTATGAAAATTTCAATGCTGGATGATTTTGCTACTCTTATGAATATGAAAAGATCCTGAGTGAGAAGATAGTCCTAATCAGCAATAAACAGGAAAAGCACAGCTTACGGTATACAGAGTACACCAAACAATATGAAGTCCCTTTGAAAAGTTCTGTTTTCCAGATTTCAATACACAGTGCAATTTTGAAGTTACCTCTTTTTGGTAAATATATGGAGAATACAGACTTTTCACATTATTAAGTTTTATTTTCAAATTAAGTCTTTTATATTATAATCAAGAGATTATACTCAATGCCATAGTCAATGAGGAGAAGTGGTTATAAAAACATACTTACAACGTTAACATTTATTAACACATTGTCTCAGTGTAATGTCTATTTAAAAATGTCAGGTGAATGTAGAAGACATTTGAGAAATTCTGATCACCTTTGTTCTTTGTGATAGAAGAGAGAGCGGCCTATTCTTTTTAGATACAGATTTCCTGAGCATGAGTTAAGGTCCAGTAGGGCAAGCCTGTGGGTGCCCTTGAGGTTTGCATGTTCCTGATCTTGGAATGCAACATACACTACAGAGCCTGCTGTGGCCCTTTGTGCTGTTGAACATAAAACTCTCAGAGGAGCCACTTACAGAGGCTACGCTTCTCAAATGGTAAGCACCTGGGGAACTCCTTAAATCTGCTTCTGATGGGATGGGTCAGAGTGAGGCCTGAGATTCTGCCTTTTAACAGCCTCCCTGCTGGTACTAATGCTGTTGTTCCTGGACTACATTTTTGAGTAGGGAGACTCTAAGTTCACTTTACTTGAGGAAAAGAAGTGATACAAGGAGTTCTCTGCTTAACCTCAGCTTCTCATACTATTTCTCTAAGTAGAAACTGAAGTGTGGACAAAGATTGTGCCACTGGAGTAGATTCCAATGTAAAAAGAAATGTTATCACGTATCAGGACAAGTTTTTACAGTTTTTGTCACCCTAATGTCCAGAAAGATCATTATTGATAACCAAGAAATACACCCTGCAACTCTAATGTGGAATCCTTAGGCATTGACAGGACTCCACCAACTTTTAGAATGTTATTGCCTCAACATTATTATATGTGGATATCTGTTTTGTTGATTGTTTTGAAAATTCACTTCAGAATTTTCAAATGTCATTTCTACAGATTTCTTTACAAAATGCCTTCTCTGATTTTTTTGTGGCCCTTGGATATATGACACATACAATGCAAAAGTATTTAGTATTACATACAATGCAAAAGTATTTAGCATTTGTATTAATTAGCTTTCTTATTGCTGGACACAATACCTGACACTCCCAATTTAAAGGAGGAAACATTTAATTTGCCTCCCAGGCAGGAAAGTCATGGAGGAAGGACTGAGCAACGCTATTTATGCACAGAGGCCTGGGAAGTAGAGGAGGGGAACTGCACCAGAAAGTAGTGGGCAAGGGGTCTTATTACCCAAGACTGCTTCAGTGATGAACCCAGACACACCCAGAAGCATGCTCTACTCTGCTAAATATTTCTTCATCTAGCAAAGGTGAATGAATGATACACAGTATTTAATAATAAGCAATTATTAAATACATGATGTTTATTTTTAGTAATTATCATAAGATATATTTAAAATTTAAAGTTAATAGGAACTTTCCTGATTTCCATAGATCTTCCTGTGTAAGTTACAATTAACACAATTGTGTTTAATTCCTTCAAAAGTGGCCCTGTGCTAAATCTTTTAAATTGAATTGCAGAGTTCTTTCTATAACTTATTATATATTTGTGAAACAATAAAATATAGGTCTGGAGTATACCACCTGAAGTAGTAAAAATAAAATACATGATTTGGAGTCAGTTAGATTCCTATCGTTGAGTCATTTTTTTAAGCCTGTAAACAGTGAACCAATTTTCATAATGTATTTCCTATGAGTAGACAGTTCTGTGGAAAATACATTTGTATGGTTTTGTCTGTTTGTTTTGAAAATATAAACAGCTTATCCTGGTTTGGAGACCACAGATAAAAGGAAAGAGCAAGGCAAGTCTACATGTACATATTGGACATATATCAGTATGTTTTCAAGATAATTAAATCCCTAGAATGAATTAGGAAATGAATGGAATATTCTAAAGTATTATTGCTTCCTCTTCACATCTATGCTACTGTTTTGATATTTATGATCCATATCGCTAGTGTATCTTATTAAATAGGCTTCTTGTTCTCAGGAGTAAGTGTGAAAGCACGCAACACAATGCCCAGTTTGTACAAGATATTCAATGAGGTTTTGTTGGATTTGAATATGTTTTATTTGATCAGAAACACACATATCTGTTCTTTTAAAAGTTGTACAGATTTAATCTCCTTTTCCCTTCTTTCCAAGATGGCATTTCTGTTTTCAGTCCAACAAATAGTTATCCATCTTACATATTAGCTTCTTGTAGAGAGGTTAAGGTCTAAAAATCAGGGCATACGTTGAATGTGTTTATGTTGTAACTCCAGTGGGAGTTACTGCGCCCTTCAGAACCCT
>RJWM01030242.1:0-23612 GCA_004363535.1 Dasyprocta punctata
GCTATACTTTTATATCCCAAATTCCACCTCTTGCAAGTACATCAAGTATCTAATGTCTCTGGCCAGTAGCCAGCAGACAGAATGGCCTCCCAGTGGTCACATGCTGAGAGCCGATATCTGATATTTCCAGCTCCCCTTCCAGCTCTCACGAAATTGACCACATCGCTGACCACTGGGCTGCACTGTCCCACTGTGCCTGCTCCCCGCGCTATCGCAGCTCTGGGAAAACCTGGCTTGCCCTCAGCACCGCCCCTTCTCTCCAAGGATTCCTTGGAGCCTGTGGGTTTCTAGCTGTTTTGCTGCCGAGTGTGGGAAAGGAGATAAAGGGAAGGAGGAGCACAACAATGAAAGTTTCCTGAAACATCTAAGTAGGCTTGTCTCGTATTCACACTGGTTTGCTGCTCTCTGCCTGAAATCAAGCTAATTCGTCGCCACTGTGGGCTAACGCTGGATGAATCAGACCCGCAGATCTGTGGAGTCCTCAGTGGTCTCTCAGCCACCCTTGCACAGCCAGACACCCAACATGACTGGCAGAGAAACCCCAGATCGATTTCTTACCATGACACTGAAAATACCTCGACTGTGAGTCAGAGCTACCTTCCCGGTTATGTGTCTTTCCTTCACAATACGGCTGTGTCTAAAAATCCAATACCTCCCCAGAGGCCTTCCACACCAATTACACATGTCTTCCAGCAAGAGCAGACTCTCGCTGACCCAGGAAGTTGGATGCCGTGAGTGCTAGACTGTAACAAACTATGCTCCAAATGCTTCCATGAGTGTAAGATTCTCAGAGCAATAATCACAGTTTGCCAAAAGCACTTGTCACATATATCTCCTATTCATATGTCACAGCTTCCTTACAGGTGGGGAAAGGCATGGATTATGTGACCCAGCTGCCAGAAGTGAGGCCTAGCAGGGACAAAAAGGACTTCAGTGTGGCAGGATAGTTCAGGAGAAGCCAGACTTGTGCCTGCACTGGTGGTGACCTGTCCATATCAGCTGCTGAAGTCACCACCCACTGGACTTACTCTCTAACACGGACAGGCCCCCACTGCCTCCCTTCAGCTCCTTGTCTTTCAGCCATAAATGAAACATTCTTTGGCTACGTACAGTTCTCTAGGGATCCGCCAAGCTGAAGAGTGAGACATCGTGATCAGCAGAATGCAGAGCAGCAAAAGGTTACTGTAGCTTTGTCCTCTAAGAAGTGGCTTGTGCTCCAAATAAGATTTGTGTTGCTGGGTTCCCTATCTCCTGGGTCACAAATCTGCCTCTTCTGATGGGGCTGGGACATTTTCCCACCCATGGGCTTCTTTAAAGCAGGCTGGAAGTTGTGAGGGGTGGGGACTGTGAGCAAAGTGAAATCACCACGAGGCCTCTTCTTCTTATGCCTTGGAGGCCAGAATAACACAACCCGACCTGAGTGAAGGAAATGGTCACCAAGGCGAACAGCCCATCCTCACACGCTGTCCTGCTATGGGGATGGGGTGATGATGGAGACCTCTGGAATGCTCAGGATTCATTGTTTCTGACTCCCAAAATTTATTTTTCATGTTCCTTTTCCAACCACAAACTGTGACACTTGAAAAACTCAGGGCCTTAGAAACTGGTTCCAACCTCTCTTTGTATAGTCAAATTGACCCAGCCTTATACTCAACACAAAGGAGAAGGCAGGAGGTAAAAGAGGTGTATTCTGGGGTGTGGTATGGAGGATACACTGGGGGCTCATATATGAAATTATTTAACTCACCTTTGCACCAAGCAGGTGGAATTAAAAGAAAAATGACTGACCCTGCAGTTCCAAATTCTCAGCAGCACAGATCTGGCCAAGACTCTGGCTTGGATGAGAAACAAACCAGTGGCCAACTGGCTTTATAGTCCAACTGCACTGCTCAGCCTCTTAGAGAGATGCCCACATACCCAGACCTACTCAGGGATGTTGGGGTTCTGATCTTGAGGAAGGCCTCAAAAGCAGTGAGTTTCTAAGGAAAATCTGAACCTCATTTGGACCATATGGTAAACCTCCATTAACAGCATCTTTTCCAGCTTTCCTACAACTGAGAAAACACAAGACCTCTATTTCTCTCTTCTTTGAAGTGGCTAAAATTCATTCCATACCCATTCTTCATCTTTTTCTCAGACTCCCCTCTCTTACAGGGAGCAGTGGAGCCCAAGTCTCCACAGCCAGGCTGTGGCAATGCCAGATGGGCTCTGTCAGGCTGAGGTCAGGAAAGTTGTGCCCTGGAAGGGACACCACAAGAAACAGTAGCTTCCAGGGAGCCAGGATGGCGACACACAAGTCATTCTTGGTGAGGAAGATATTAGAGAGAATGTGCCTTACCAAAGTCATCCATGCCCTAATCCCTAAAGCCTGGAAGTATGTTGTCTTATGCGTTAGAAGAGATTCTGCAGATGGACTAAGTTTAGGATTTGAGAAGGAAAGTACAGTACTGCATATTGAATTATCTAGTTGGGCATAGTGCAGTCACAAAGGTCTTTACAAGAAGGCAGGGAAATTCAGGGGCGTTTAAAAGTCTAGAACCAGATTCTCCAGAAGCTTCCAGAAGGAATGTGGGCTTGTCAATAGCTTGATTTTTAGATTTTGATCTCCAGAGTGATAAGAAAATAAATATGTGTTGTTTTAAACCACTAAATTTTTTGACAAATTGTGCAGGAGCAACAGGAAACTAACACAAAAATCTGCAGTAAAAGCTCACAGAATGAAGTAAGAAAACTGGGATGGCCCCTCCAGTGTGGGATGTGCTGGAGTACTGTCCCCCAGGCCGCAGATCATCTGGTATCAGGTGACTTAGTGGCCTCAAGTAACAGAAAAATTCAAGTCAATTGGCTTATATACAAGAAGTACAAAGGCAGGAGTTTCCCCACCTGGGTGACTCCATGCCACCTTGAACCTTGTTCACATCAGTCCCCTCTGCTAATCTCACTGCTCTCGCAGTCACAGATGGCTGCCAAGGCCCTAGAGGACCCATCCAAGTACACCAATGCCCAGATTCAGGAAAAGAAACCATTTCCATTGAGTCTCTTGTTGAGAGCAAAAAAACTTTCTCAGAACACTCTCTCTATCCCGATCATTCCCCAGACCAGACTTCCCTTCCCATCTACTTGATAGGCCAAGATTGAATCATATGCTCAGATTCAAAGCAATCATGGGCAAGCAGAATGGGAGCATTTTGATGAATTTAGTTGAGGAGAATACTGCCTGGAAGCCAGCCTTCTTGTACCATTTGGTTGTTTGATAGAAGGTAGAGACCAAAACAAAACTGGGTTGTTTTAGGAAAGAAGGAAGTAAATCCACGTTGAGAAGATACCCAAATTTTCTGCTTCCCTGGTGTGTCTGGGCTTCATAGAGACCCAAGAGAGTCTCCTTGGTGCCCCAGACAGTTCTGGAATTTATGGGGCCTGCGGTTCATGGAAGGAGGGATAAGACAGCTGACGTGTTCCAGTCACCATGAAGTGCACCCTCTGAGCAGCATTCCACCAAGCCACCTTGGGCATGAGCGGTCCCCCCTCAGCCCATTGCCTCAGTCTGTAGTATGGAACCCCATGAGCCGTCTGGACCTCACATGACAGGAGTGGGCTCCACTGCCCCACCAAACTCCTCCCACCAGCCCATAGTTGAGATGGGAATAGGTAGGGATACTCCCCCCAGAAAGCCACCATAGGTGTGGCAGGCCCACCAGGATTTATGAGTTTCTTGTCAGCCCATCCTGTTATCCCCCAGACACAGATTATCTGCTCTCCCAACCCACCAGCCTGTGGGTCCCCCGCCTCCTCCTGATGGGTGACATGACCCGAGACCCTCTCCATCTGGCCACACCATGGGCTTCTCGCTGTGGCCACTCCATCTGTCCCCAGCACTGGGGCTCCTGTGTTCACCTCATTGTCCCCTCACTTTGCTCTCCTGTCTCATCCATAAGGTGGGAGAGGAGGGAAGAATGCAGGGGAAAAACAAAGTGGGAGTGAGAGGGACAAAGGAGAAAACAACCTAAACGTAATGTGGTGTCTTGGATTGGATCCTGGAACAGGAAGAGCTCAGAGTGGAAAAATTGGTGCAATCTGATTAAAACGGCCGAGTTCACTACTGTCCCAGGGTTAATTTCTTAGCATTGACGAATTGTCTTGGGTATGTTAGATGACAGCATTAGGAAAAGCTAGGTAAAAAGTGTATGGGATATCTCTTGTACTATCTTTGCAAATTGTCTGTAAATCTGTAATTATTCTAAAATAATAAGTTTATTTAAAAATTTAAAAAGGAAAATAAATAAAACTGCCAGGTTCCCACTCTGCTCCTCGATCACTGTCCATGGCCTGGGACACTTGAAAACTCTCTATCCTGACCCCAACCTAACAAAAGGAATAGGACTTCACAGAGGAAGAAGGAGTTTACAAAGTTTCTGACACAGATAGATCCTAGGGTTATGAAAATACTCAGAAAAAGAGGGAAAAATTACTATGAAAATCAGGAAGGTTAGTGCTGTTTCTTTACAGTAGGATTTCTCAGAACCACTCATTGGTTCAACGTTTTATGTCTCATTAAGAAGCGACTAAATCACGAGGTGATTCCCAAAAACCATGAGGCCTTTCTTACTCAAGTCATCTTGTGGGACTACTTCTACCCACCTTGGGGGAACCCCCTCGGGCCTGATTCTTTGATCTTCTGCCTCAGTTTTGGTTGTTTTTCCAGCCCTACCTGGAAGCCCAGGTCTGAGCATGGAATTTTCCAGATTCAAGCCACACACATATGGCATCCCAGTCTGAGAACTGGACTGTCATTATGCCCGGGCTCCTGTTATTCTAATTAAATCATAAGCCCTCTCATGTGAGAAAGGACATAGTCATCCTTTTTGACAGATGAGGAAATCAAGGCCCACGGAGATTTTAGTCTTTGGTCCAAGGTTACCCAACCATCTGCTCATGAGGCTGTGCCTTACCACCATCCACTCTCAATATGCAGCAGCCCTTCTCCTGCTCCCTGAAGAAGGTGAGACAATGTCCCAGCATCTGGACATCACCTGATCGAACACCACCATCTCGCCAGCCCAGACTCCCAGCTGCCAACACGAGCAGTGACTTTGTGTTTTGTTGACATCTGCTGCTCCTTGCCTTTATCCTTCCCCTTCACATTCCTGTGGTCAGATCTGTTCTTTCCAAGGCGCCCTGCCCTACCTGAATGGCTGCCTCTCTCCCTGAAGCTAATCTTGTCTCTCCTCCCCCCATTTCAGGCGATGACCAGAAATAGACAAACAGGAAGGGGCAGGGGGTAAGAGACCAAATGAGAGTGGAGGAGCAGAAAGAAGGCCCTGTGATAGGCCTCTGTGAAAAGAGGCAGAGACCCAGTATGTACCCAGGCCTCGGTACCCTAACCTCTTGCCTACCTGCTGCAGACTGTCAAGGGCCTGGAGGTGTTCATGACACCTGGCAGCCAAGCTGTCCTTGTTTCCTGCCATCCATTCTTCAGGTGATCCAGCTGTTGACCAGGAGTTATGAGAACCCTGCCTTGTGCTTTTCCAAGCTCCTGGAGCTGCAGGTGGGGCCCAGGGGTGATAACACAACCAAATGAATCAGGTTGAGAACCAATGAGGCTGCAGCCTTAGAACTCCCCAAGTGCTTCATGCTCCATTTGTTTATTTTGAAAAGGGAGGTCCCATGCAAAGGCACTGGCCTTTCTCTGATATTTACTTTGAATTGCATTAAAATTGTGATATTTCCTTTGCCATTTGCAGCCCATTCCAGAAGGATAAACACTTCAATAAAAGCAGTAGCTTTAGGGCTATCAACCCAGGAAATCTTGTAATTGAAATGTTAGGAGCCTTTGATCTTTAGGGATCGTTTTCTCAAGTATAAGTAGTAGCACAGTTAATGTTAAAATGCATACAGAATAAAGAGCCAAACTAAAAATCTGACTTCCCTGGACAAATGGCAAAATAATTTTTTAAAACACTCCTCTATTTTTTTTAAGCATTAATGTCTCGGGTTGCCACAACTTTGGGGTGGCTCCTCAGTCTCTGAGAAACACAAACATCCTGGATGAAATTGCTTCAATGTGGCTGACTTCACAGTGTCTACCTAGACACCAGAAGCTCCAAATTGCTGCTTTTAGGCAAGTGATGAGGGCTGGACTCTGACCACCTCCACCCCCCAGCTGCTCACACAGTCATATGCTTGCTGAGCTCCTCTTCTCATTATTCTTTGTCACATTCCCTGCTTCTTCTTTCCAGGACTTGCCACTGCCCGAGACTATTTGTATCTGTTTATTTTCTCATCTGTCTCCCGCTAGAATACAAGCCCAGCAGAAGCGGGGACTTTATTGGTCTTTCTCACCACTAAGTCTCCCAAGCCCTGAACAACGCCTGGCCTGAACAGAAGCTGGAACATGGTAATACTGGGCAGGTTAATACCATCAGCATTATCTTCCATTGTTACTGAGAGGTAGGATAGCACCAGGTAGCATAAGTTCAAATCATAACCCTCCTGCTAAATAGTGCATGCTAGGTAAATTACTTGACCCTTCTGTGCCTCAGTTTCCCTGTGTAATCATAAAATCTAACAATGGACTCTTCTAGTCCCACAATCTTCTGAGTTCCTATATGTGAAGTGCCTAAAGTAGGTTCTAGCACATAAGCAATCAATAAGCATTACTTATTATTATGACTATTATTGCTGTCGTTCTTATAGTTTAGTCAGCCCCAGGCAAACTCATGCTCACCTCTGCCATCATTAATCTGGCCTCTTTTCATTCTCAACCCATTTGGTGAAAGTTTTGGTGGCTTTATGCTCTCCCCAGCTCCTCAGAACCTCCTCCTGGGGCGGAGTTCCTTCTGCAGCTGTGTGCATGAAATTTCCAACCTCGGCATCCTCTCATTGACCCACTGTGTGATGGCCTCCAGCCCATCGCCTGGAGATTAAAGAATCTAATCAGCCAAACTGTCCCAAAGCTGTAACCTATCCCTCTTCTTCCTTGACAAAGTAGCCCCTGGACCCTGCAGGTCTGACAGTGGAGTGAAAAGCTGGACATAGGCAGAGCCAGCTGAAATCCCAGCTCCACGTCCCGAGAACACTTTTTCAGAGATCTCTCCAGAATAACTCAAGGCCTCAAAAGGTCGTCCCAAGCACAAGCACAGGATTACCCCATATTCTCTCACAAGACAGCGGAGGAGAGGTTAGAGCATTTATTGACTTTCCTAAAGCCTGGGAATGGTAAGCATCTCTTTTCCATGGTGCCACCTACATTCTACGTCATCAGCTGGAACGTTTCCCTCTGTCTGTCCCCTGGCTGTGTCCACTAACTCTTCAAATCTCTGTGTTGTAGATGCTTCTACCAGGAAGTCTTTCCTAGCCTTAAGTCTGGGCAGGATTCCCTTCCTGTGCCTCTGACCAGGTCTCTGCTCACACAGCTTTGTTGCCATCACCTGATTTCCTTTCTCAATCCCTGAGGACAGGGTCCTGTGGTTCTTAAACAAGTATTATCCCCAGCATCAAGCCCAGAGCCTTGCACAGAGAAGGGCTTCATTCCTGGACTGAATGTTTGTATCTTCCAAAGTTTATACAAACTGGGTGTGGTGGCGCATGCCTTTAATCCCAGCACTTGGGAGGCTGAGGCAGGAGGATTGTTGTGAGTTCGAGGCCAGTCTGAACTGCACAGTGAGACCCTGTCTCAAAAAATAGGGGGATTTAGCTCAGTGTCCTAAGTGCCTGCCTGGCAGGCACAAGGTTGTGAATTCAATCCCTGGTACCAAAAAAAAAAAGAAAGTTCATACGTTGAAATTCTAACAGTGCAATGATATTGACGTGGGGCCTTTGAGAGGTGATTAGGTCACAAGAGCAAAGCTCTCATGAATGATATTGGTATCCCTTATAAAAGAAACCCCAGAGAATTCTCTTGCCCTCCATCTTTAGATTTCAGGGTGCAACCTGCAAGGGGACCCTGCCTGGGACATAGCATGCTGGCGTCCTGATCTCAGACTCCCAGCATTCAGAACTGTGAGCAACAAATTTCTGTTTTTCATGAACCACTGGTCTTTGGTACTTCGTTATGAGAGCACAAAGGAAGACAGTTACTGTTTGTTGAACTGTTTACCTGAGATTGCTTTCAATTTCCACTCTTGGCTGTGTTCTTTGCTTCTGATCAGAAAGGAAGCTGCTGCTATAATATTAGAAAATCACTTTCTATAAAACATGAGATAGTAAAGCACTTAAAGGGAAAACAAGAAGCTTTCCCTCTCCATCATGGCCCTATGGTTCCCAGCCCCTGCCCTACCCTCTCCTCCGCAGCCATTCACTGCCTGGGGCTTTAGAAGGCTGGGGTTGAGCTGTTCAGAGGGGCAGGCTGCAGCCACCCGGGGGTGGGGAAGCTGGAGGGTGGGTGGCCCATCTCCTGACCTTAAGTCAAAGGTCTTCGCGGGTGAGGGTAGCATTTAAAGGGAGTCGTGTCCCAGGAGTCCCCTGCACTTTCCTGCCACCACCCCAGTGTGTGGCGATGCCTCACAGGTCACACACAGTTTGAGAAGGCTTTGCACAGCCAGGACACTCAGCTCGCTCTTGCTTCTGCAGTATGGTCCTCTGACTTTACTGCTGGGAAAGACGTCAAAGTTCCCAGCTGAGGAGCTGAGAAGGAGCAGAAGAGCCTCCACCTGCTTCTCAAAGATAGCAAGGGTGGGAAGAGCCTGAGTTACAGGTACTTCCTGAGTACAAGCTGCAAAAAGTTAGACAAGCTTTCAATGGACATTGGTATGTTTTACAAAAAGCAATATATACACATTGAAGAAAAATAAAGGATACAAAAAGGAATCTAGGGAGAATAAATTTCTTCCTAGCTAAGACTGCAACTACTTCCTGTTCCAGGCTCTTTCAAATTTTTATTTCAATTTTTATTATTTTAATGGGCTACTTTAATTAAATGTTAGCTTTATTTTAATTAAATGTTATGTAATAAAAGTTGTCATTCTTATTAATATTTAAAATATTCTTGACAGCCGGGGATTTAGCTCAGCAGCATAAGCGCCTGCCTGCCAAGTGCGAGGTTATGAGTTCAATCCCTGGTACCAAAAAAAATAAATAAAATAAAATATTCTTAACAAACATTAAAACATGATAAAGCTTTTTAAAAATAAAATTGACAGAAGACAAAATAGAAAAGCAGCAAAATGCAGATTTGTAATAGAGCTATTTTTCTTTCCTTCTATTTTTCTATTTTTTTCTAAAGATGCTGACATAAATATGTGGTATTACTATATCATTTTAAAAGCCACGTCTTTTTTAGGTGTACTAGAGATTAAGCTAAAGGCCTCACATCCACTAGCCAAGTGCTCTACCACACAGCCCCTAAAAATTAGACAGTCTCACTTTCATAGTTTAGGCTGGCCTTGAACTTGCAGCAATCCCCCTGCCTCAGTCTCCCGAGTGCTGGGATTATAGCCACCATGTCAGGCTAAAACTGATTTTTGAAAAACTGTACTTTCAGGAATCATTTATATAGTTTGTTACTAAAAATTCTCATTGTGCACATAGAAAATAGACACAGGGAAGACGTATACCTGCAAGGACTATCATATAGAAGCGTTGCAAGATATGTCGCTGTGACATGACATTTTCAATTTTTCTGGGAAAATACCCAGAAGGGGAATAGCTAGATTGAATGGGACTTCCAATCCTAGTTTTTTGAGGAATCTCCATGCTGATTTCCACAGTGGCAGCACCAGTCTACACTCGCACCAACAGTGGAGAAGTTTTCCCTTTACCCCACAGCCTCGCCAACTTTTGTTGTCGTTGATTTCTTGATGGAAGCCATTCTTTCTGGAGTGAGATGGAATCTCAATGTTGTTTTAATTTGAATCTCTCAAATGAGCAGTGATGCTGAGCATTTCTTCATGTATTTATTTGCCATTTATAATTCTTCATCTGAGAAGTGCATGTTCTTCTTGGATGCCCATTTTTGGACTGGGTCTTTGAATTTGAGGGGCTTGATGTTTTTCAATTTTTTTTATGTTCTGAATACAAATCCTTTATCTGAGGGACAGTTGACTAAAATTTTTTTCCCATTCTGTGGGTTTTAACTTTGCTGTTGATTTCTTTTGAAGTGCAAATCTTTTTAATAAGATGAGATCCCAGTTGTTGATTCTTTGAAGAATCAACTTCCCATTCAGTTTGCATTTTGTTCATGAACTCTTTGCCTACCCCTATGTTTATTGCAGCACAATTAGTAATAGCTAAATCTTGGAAACAATCAAAATGCCCATTAACCACAGAATGAATGAAAAAGATGTGGTATTTTTATACAATGGAATATTACTCAGCTATAAAAAAGGATGATCTTGAGCTTCTGGAAAGATGGCAGAACATTAAGCAGCAGAGTAAACAGCCTCTCTGAGAGACACAGTCCAGATGCTGGAATACAGCATCATGGAGAAGACAAGAAGGGAGGAATTTGGTCCCCTGGACCCAGGAAGAATCTAAAGTGAGAACTTCAGAAGAAAGTTCTAAAGCCCACAGAAAGAGTAAAAAGAAAAATTTAAATGAAGAAAGCGGTAGCTGGAGGTACTTTTGCCTGGAGCCGGACCCACTGTACAAGAGGAGTTATTGGAACCTGAGGACACTCAGTCAAGGTGATTTGGTGGCTGGTGACCCTGGAGGCCTCTGCAGAGAGAGGCAGCATTGGAGGAGAGTGGCAGTGGACAGGAGCAGCAGACATGGAAGACTGAACTGACTGTCAGTGAGTGCAGAGGACTCGATCCTCACAGGAGAGAGCAACTGGCTGGGAACCATTTGGAGTCGGGCCAGATAACTGAAACCAGAACTGCTCCTGGCTTCCTCTAGCAGCTCCTAGCTGGGCGCAGATCCATGAAAATTGCTCAGACTGAGTTCTGCCCCCCACGCATTCTAGGGGCCATCTTGGAGGTTCCCCATGGGTACCCAGTTAGGTCTGGAGGTGGCAGCTGGCCCTGCCCCCATGCACATTCCAGGGGCAGCAGTGGAGGATCCCCACTGGTGACCAGCCCAGGTTTGCAGGCAGCAGCCAGCCCCAACCCTGTACACAGTCCACTGGCCATCAGGGAGCCAACACAGGCTGGGAAAAGCAGCAGACAGCCCTGCACCAGTGCACCCAGTGGCCACCACCAGATATCCGTAGCCAGCACTGACTAGAAGAACCAAACAGTCTTACTTCAGAGAAGTTGTAGCCAATGTGGGAAGTGCCTGGGACCCCAGTAACCACTTGTCCAGAAGAACCCAGGAATATGTCAAGATGAAGAAGCAAAAGGCAGTCTGGCCTCCAATCCAAGCAGAGAAAGTCCAGGAGATGAAAACGTGGAAGAGATTGGGAGTCACACACCTGAAGTTTCTAAAAGTGATGGCAACTGAAGTAAAGAAGCCACTTCATGAGGCTATAAAAGAAATTAGAACAGAAATAATAACTTAGGTAAAAGAAGACATGAAAAACATAATAAAAGAATTGCTATGCATCTCTATAGAAGACATAGATAAAAAAAATGGAGGAGCATAGGAAAACGAGGGAAACCTTGAACGAACAATACAAAAAAGATTTAGAATACATGAAACAGATTCAAAGAGATATTCAGGAAGTTAAAACTCCATTGAAAGCTGGCAAAACCACTTGAAAGAAACTGAAGATAGACTTTCAAACCTTGAAGACAGGTTTGTAGCTTGTGATCGTGAAAGAAAGATCTCTTAAAAATAACAAGGAACCTGGAAGTAACAATTCAATGGCACAAGACAACCCAAAGAAATATAATTTAAGAATAACAGGTGTGAGTGAAAAAGCAGGGGTCAATACAAATGAAAATAAGAGTCTACTTACAGAAATAATTTCAGAAAACTTCCCAAGCATGGGAACAGGAAGTGACTTTCAGATAAGCGAAACATATAGAACTCCAACTAGCCATAACCAAAATAAATCTACACCCAGACATATAATAATCAAGATTCCAGAAATTCAACACAAGAACAGAATATTAAAAGCTATTAGAGAAAAGAAACAGATCACCTACAAAGGCAAAACCTATTAGAATCACAACAGACTTCTCAACACAAACCATCAAGTCAAGAAGAGCTTGGAGTGAAGTATTTCAAGTCCTGAAAGAAAACAACTTCCAACCCAGATTGATGTACCCTGCAAAACTATCTTTTAAAATTAACGGAGAAACAAGACACTTCCATGACAAAGAACAACTGAAGGAATTCATGACCACCAAGCCAACCCTACAGAGAATACTGAAGGACATCCTAGAGATAGATAAAAAAAGATCACAGCTCCAGAAACAGTGGCAGAGGAGTATCACCAAGCGGGGTACACAATTGAATGGAGAGGAAAAGTAGGCAGCTAATAGCAGGAAAACAGCATGGCAGAGATGATGCAGTGCATTTGGCCATAGCCATTAATGTAGATGGCTTCAATTCACCAATAAAAAGAAGCACAGGCAGAGTAGATCAGGAAATACGATCCATCAATATGCTTTATACAAGAAACACATTTGACTCAAAAGGGGGTTCATAGACTGAAAGTCAAAGGAGAGAAAACGGTGCTTTATGTGACAGGGAACCAGTATGAAGTGGGGGTAGCTTGCCCATTAGCTGCAGAATGGAAGAGAAAGACATGGCATTTGTACACAATGTAAAGTTACTCAGCTATAAAGATAGAGAACCTCAAGACTCTTGTAGGTAAAATGGATATAACTTAAGATCATGCTCACGGAAGAAATGAACCAGAGTCACATGGATGAACATCATGTTGTCTTCACAGTATAAAACACTAAAGGAGTTAGTAGGATTCAGAATACACAATACATATGTGAAAGTGAAAGGGGAAGAAATTTCTAAAAAGGGAAGGCAGTGGCCATTGTTAATCTGTTATCATGATTTGAATATCTTATTGTTTTCTTTGTTCTGTTTAGTTTGGTTTTATTCTGTTTCAATTTGTCTAATTTTATTATGTTTGGTGGAATAGACAGCTATTTCAAAGATAACAAAATACACTATGGTAGCCATTATTGATTTCCTATTACCTTGTTTAGAAGCCCTGTATTGCCTTCATTGTTTTGTTTTGAATGATTTTATTTTATTTTGATTTGTTTGATTGTATTATATCTGATGATCTAGGCAACTACTTAGAAAATAACAAGAGGCATTATGGTAACCACTGTTGCTTTACTATTGTTTTGAAGTCGTGTATTGCTTCCATTGTTTTGTTTTTATTAGTTTTATTCTGTACTATTTTGTTTGATTTTATTATGCCTGATGATAAGAGCAGTTATTTTGAAGATAACAAGAGGTATTATGATAGCCAATTTTGATTTCCTTTTATCTTTTTTTTGAAGTCATGTACCATGCTCATTGTTTTGTTTTGATTGATTCTATTCTGTTTTATTTTGTTTGGCTTTATTCTTTTTAAAATTAAAAAAAAATACTCTGAAAAAAATGATGATCTTGAGGCTTTTATAGGCAAATGGAGGCAACTTGAAACTATACTCATAAGTGAAATAAATTAGACTCACATTTGTAAATATCATATTGTCTCCCTAGTGGAAAAAATAAATAATAATAATAAAAAACTGAAAGAGTAATAAGATTCAAAATGTACAATAGATATTGTAATAATGAAAGGGAAAGAAAGTGCTCAAAATTAAACATCAACTGGGATAGTGGAAAGGAGAAATGAAAGGAAAGAAAAAATTATATGTATGTAGGTATACACCTGTAACTGTATGTATATGTAAGTGTGCAAGATAGATAACTATACTACTAATTCTCTGTTAGTTTATCCAAAAGAATTGTTTGTGTTGTCATTGTTTGATTGTCTGATCATTTTTTATGCCTAGATCTTGTAACTTGAGCAACTACTTCTAAGATAATGATATGCAATATATTAACTAGTGTTGATTTCTTATTGCTTTTTTCTTTGAAATTCTGTGTTGTTTCCACCCTTTTTTCTGTTTTGCCTTTTAAAAAAAATTTAGAAAAAAGAAGTGTTGTAAGAGTGAATCTGTGGATGCTGTTATAACCAGATGTAATTCTTTCGGCAAAACATAGGAATGGAGTTGAAATCACTTAAAGTAAATAAAAAGAGTAAATACAAGCACTGGACATACAAAGTCAAAAATTATTCATGAGGAGACAACATCTCACTAAAAATCTCCAAATAAGCCACAGACTCTCCTCACTTCTCTACTCCCTAACCTGCAGTTAAACCCTCCACCAAAAGAAAAAAGAAAAAAAAAAAGGAAAAAAGAGAGTATATGTGTGTGTGTGTGTATACATATATCTCACAAATAAACATAGATACACATAGGAGAATGGGGAAGCAAGGAAATAAAAGATCTCCAAGCCCCCTCCACACCAACCAAGGAAGAGCAAGGAGTCACAAAGGGAGAAGAAAACAAATACCAAGTAGCAGAAATCTATGAAAAATCATACAAGTGATAAAGAAAATCGATGAGTTCAAAGAAGACATAAACCAAAACTTCACAGTAATTTCACTTAATATGCCCATGGAGAATTTGGTTAAATAGGTAAAAAAAAAAAACTGGATGAACTAACAAAACATTTCAAAATCTGAATGACAGATTCAACAAGGGTAAGGAATCCTCGAAAAGATGTCAGACAGAAATACCTGAAATGAAAAACTGTGTAGAATTCATACATTGCAGAAATAACTGATGTGAAGACTAAGTGACATTGAGGACAAAACAGCAAATTATAAAAAAGAGCTCAAAGAAATAAAGAAGAAAATAAGAGAACAAGAGAAGATTATCTAGCAGCTACTAGATGACAATAAGACCAATCTAAGGTTAACTGCCATCAGAGAAAGACTAGAAAATAGCACAATGGATTCACATGCTTACAGAAATCACTCAAGTAAATTTTCCAAGTACAGGAGTCTAAAATACAAGTAAGCAACACTTCTAGAACACCAAACAATTATGATGAATAAAGAAGCTCATCAAAGCACATCCTTATTAAACTACTAGATAAGCTGGGTGTGGTGGTGCACACCTGTAATCCCAGCACTCGGGAGGCTGAGGCTGGAGACTTGTTGCAAGTTCAAGACCAGACTGGGCTAAAAATTGAGCTAAAGGCCAGCCTGAACTGCAGAGCAAGACCCTGTCTCAAAAAGACAAAAAATAAAATAAAATAATAAACTACTAGATATCCAGAAAAAAAAAGCAGATTTTTAAAAGCAGCTAGAGAAAAACAAATCATCACATATAAAGGTAGACCATTGAGAACCACAGCAGAATTCTCAACACAAACTCTAAAGACCAGAAGAGCTTGGAGTGAAGTATTCAAGCCCTAGGAACAAATATCTTTCAACCCAGATTAATTCACTATGATGGTCAAGTGTGTCAACTTGAGTAACACCCAACTAAATTGGCTGAGCAAAGGTCTCGGCATGAAGACCCCACTCTAGAGAGGACTGTCCCCAGAATGCTATATAAGGGAAACAAAGGAAGAATCACTTCTGTTTCCCCTGGAGAAGCTCCAGGCTTTGCTTTCACTTTGGACGTCATCTCCTGGCTTTCAGCACAGATTCTTCAACCTCCAGCATAGACCCTTCAGCCTCCTGATACAGGACACTCCACAGAGCTCCAGGCAGGGATCCTTTGGATCCCTAGTGCACAGATTGATCTCTTACACTCCTCCACACCTGGCTCCATGGTCAGCCATTTCCAGTCAATCTGTAAATTCTTATATATTCATATATCTTGTATTGTGTCTGTTTTTCTAGTAAACACTGATTGATACACTTACACAGCAAGGCTATCCTTCAAAATAGATGGAGAAATATGGTAGTTCCATAAAAACACCAGCTCAGAAGAGATACAAGTGCTAAACCAGTTCTCGAGAAAATATTTAATATTCTTGACAGAAGCAGCAAATCATGTATAGCTAAAAATACAAAGAAAACTAGTGAAATCAATGGATAAGTAGAAACAAAAAGCATCAGGTAAAGAAAAACAAAGCATACACCAACAGATAAAGAAGGTAATTTTAGTAAACAACCAACACACCTCAATAATATCTCTCAATGTTAAATGGCCTCAACTCTCTAATTAAAAGATACAGACTGGCAGACTGGATCAAAAAACAGAGTCCAACAATGTAGTATACTCAGGAAGCTCAACTAATCTGAAAAGATATTCATAGACTAAAAATTAAAGGTCAGAAAACAATATTTCACGCACCAGGACCCCAAAAACAAGAGGGGTAGCAATTCTAAAATCAGGTATGGTAATATCAAGCTAAAACAAATTAGGAGATCACATACTTGTTAAAAGAATGACCCAACAAGAAGCAGTAACATTGATAAACATATATGCACCAAATACTGGAGCACCTATCTTTATAAAATAAAAATTGATGAAAATAGAAGATCAAATAAACCCTAATACAATCATAGTAGAGGATTTTAACACCCCACTTTTACAAAGAGACAGATCAACTAAACAAAAAACTAATGAAGAAATTTCAGAGCTGAACCACACCCTTGAATATATGGCCTTAATGGATATATACAAAGTATTCCATCTCTCTGTAACAGAGTATATATTCTTTCCAATACTACATGTTACTTTTTCTAAAATAGATCACTAGTTTACAAAGTCCATTTAAGTAACATGAAAAAGGGGGACAGCCACACCCAGGCCTCTCTCTGTGAGTCAGAGCCATTTGCGGACTGCAGAGGGAGAGAACCAGGCCTCACCCTCACCAGGAGGTGATCCCCACCTGGAAACCAGTGCTATGTATGGGTTGCTGCTGGAGTGGGGACAGCCACACCCAAGCCTCTCTCTCTGTGAGTCAACACCATTCACACCATTTGCAGACTGTGGCGGGGTGGGGGACCAGGCCTCACCAGGAAGTGATCCTGGTGGGGAAACCATATCAGTGTCATCGTTTCGTTGGGGTGGATTTTATTCTCTTTTGTTTTGATTGATTATGTTAAACCTAATGGCATGAGCAGACATTTGAAAGTTCACAAGACATATTATGGTAGCCATTTTGGATTTGCTATTGGCTTGTTTTGAAGTCCTTTACTGCATTCATTGTTTTGTTTTTATTGTTTCTATTGTATTCTGTTCTGTTCAATTTTTACTATGTCCAAAGTTATCTGCAGCTATTCTGAAGACAACAAAAGGCATTACGATAGCTATCATTGGTTTCATAAGGTCTTAAAGTCCTGTATCACTTATACTGGTTTATTTTGATTGGTTTTATTGTTTTATTTTCCTTGGTTTTATCCTCTTTAAAATAAAAAAAATTCAAGTAACATAAAAAATAGAAATTACCCTATGCACACTATCAGACAACTGTGTAATGAGACTAGAAATCAATGACAAAAGAAATTTCAGAAAAGGCAAAGACAGGCTGGGAGTTTAGCTCAGCAGCACAAGCACCTGCCCAGTAAGTGCGAGATCATGAGTTTGATTCCTGATACAAAAAAAGAAAGAAAAGAAAAGGCAAAGGTTCCTGGAAGATTAACAGTATACTCCTAAACAAAAAGGGGGTCACAGAAGAAATTTCAAAATTTCTGGAAGTTAGTCACAATAACTGTACAAGTCATCAAAACTTCTTGGGGCACTATGAAAGCAGTCAAAGACGAAAATTCATCACAATTAATGTTCACATTAAGAAAACAGAGCATGCTTAAATAGACAACTTCATAAGAAATCTTAAAATACACAAGAAGCAACAACAAACCAGCCCAAACCAAAATTAAGGAAGGAAATTATAAAGATGAGAGTAGAAATTAATGAAATTGAGACTAACACAAAGTAAAAAATAAGTCAAATAATCAAACAGCTGATTCTTTGAAAGAATGAATAAAATAAGCCCCTACCCACACTTACCAAGAGAAAGCAAGAAAAGACTCACATCAAAGCAATTAGAAAAGAAAAAGGTGAAATCACAAAAGACACTGTCAAAATCCAGGAGATAGTAACTACTTCAAAAATTATATTCCAACAAATTAACAAATTTCAAAGAAATGTAAATATATTTTCCTGGGCACATACAAACTACCAAACTAACCCAAGAAGACATAAATCTACTCAATGACCCAATAACAAGCAATGAAATTGACACAGTAACAAAGAATCTACCAACTAAAAAAGTCCAGGACCTGATAGATTCACTGCTGAATTCTACAAAATGTTTAAGAACATTATATCACCAATACTTCTCAAGTTCTTCAAAGAAATTAAAAGGGGTGGAGTGCACCCAAACTCATTTACGGAAGTCAGTGTCACTCTGATCCGCAAAAGAAAACTATAGGCTATTCTCCTTAATGAATGTAGAAACAAAAAGTCAGTGTCACTCTGATCCGCAAAAGAAAACTATAGGCTATTCTCCTTAATAAATGTAGAAACAAAAATCTTCAACAAGATATCAGCAAACAGAATGCAGTACATTATCTAAAAGATCATACATCATGATCAGGTAGGTCTCATCCCAAAGGTGCAGGGATAGTTCAACACACATAGATCAATAAATGTAGTATAGGCCAGGGACAGAGCTCAGTGGCATAAGCACCTGCCTGGTAAGTGCAAAGTACTGAGTTTGGGCCATTCGTGGACTGGGCTTAGAGAAAACAATGACTGCACCAGCAAACAAACCCAGTCTGGGAACCAGCGCCATGTGCCATGTGCTGCCATGGCCAGTCTGGGAGCAGCCAGATCCCAGCCCCTTCTGGTACACAGGCTGACAAACAAGAAGTACCAACCCCCACTCCACCCCCAAAGTACCAGCTTATCCAGAGAAACACAGGCTATGATGATTGCTATTGAGGTGAAGTGCAATTGGATGCCTGTGGTGCTTTGGTGTTTCACCAACACTGCAAGTCTAGGGCCAGTGGTCTGATCTTAGGTTCACAGGATATCGCTGAGCTGTGTGACATCTCGGAGGGCTCTCCTTCTGAGGGTTGCAGCCATCGTTGATTCCCTATGGTCTTCTTTTGAGTTCCTATATCGTTTCCATTGTTTTGTTGGGTTGGGCATTATCCTCTTTGGTTTTGTTTGATTTTGTTAAATCTGATAGCAGGAGAAGCTACTTCAAGGATAGCAAGATACATTATGGTAGCAATTTTGGATTTACTATTGTCTGGTTTTGAAGTCCTTTATTGCATTCATTGTTTTGTTTTTATTGCTTCTATTCTATTCTGTTCTGTTTGATTTATACTATGTCCAAAGTTTATCAGGAGCTATTTTGAAGACATCAAAAGGTATTATGGTAACTACTGTTGATTTCATAATGTTTTGAAGTCCTGTATCTCTTACACCTGTTTGTTTTGATTGGTTTTATTCTGTTATACCCTCTTTAAAATAAAAAATAAAAATAAAAAAAATCCTGAGTTCAATTCCTGATATAAATAAATAAACAAATAAATAAATGCAATACATTGCATTAACAGAAAAAAAGTAAAAAAAAAAAAAACTTGAAGGAATAAAAAAACCTGAAGAAAACAGGTATAGAAGGACCATACCTGAATGTGATAACAGTTATTTATAACAAACCAAAAACTAAAAGCATTCCCTCCAAAATCAGGAACAAAACAAGCATGTCCATTTTCCCCTCTTCTATTCAGCATAGTACTTGAAACATTATACAAAGCAATGAGGCAATGTAGCAGGATACAAGATCAACACAAAAATTATTAGGAGTTATGTACACCACCAATGAATGGAATGAGAAGGAAATCATGAAAATATCATTCACAGAAGTTTCAGGAAAAATGAAATACCTAGGTATTAACCTGACCATGGAAGTGACAAAGAAAACCATAGGAGACTGAAGAGGACATCAGAAAATGTAAAGATGGTCCCTGCTCCTGGATAGGCAGAATCAATATTGTCAAAATGACCAGTAATCCCAAAATTACTATACAGATTCAGTGTAGTCCCAATCAAAATACCAAGAGTATACTCTACAGATACAGAAAAAACAATCCTAAAATTCATACAAATTTTATATGGAAGGACCCAGAATATCAAAAGCAATTTTAGGTAACAAGAGCAAAGCAGGAAGCATAACAATACCTGACTTCAAGCTATACTACAAAGCAATAGTGATAAATACAATATGTGGAACAAAAACAGATATGTGGATCAACAGAACAGAATTGAGGATAAAGAGACTTCCCCAAACACATTCTTCTATTTGACCTTTGACAAACAGGCCAAAAGCGTAGGTTGAAGGAAAGATAGCCTGTTCAATAAGCACTGTTGGAAAAACTGGTTATCTGTATGCAGAAGACCAAAACTGGACTCATCTCTCACCATATACTAAATTAAAATAAAAATGGATCGAAGATCTAAACATTAAAAGGAAACATTAAACCTCCTGGAAGATAAAATAGGTAAAACACTTGAAGACATAGCTGTAGGAAGAGATTTTCCAAACAGAACCACCATTGCACAAAAGATAACATCAAGAATGAATAAATGGAATCATGTCAGACTGAAATGCTTCTGTACAGCAAAAGAATCAATCAGTAGAGGGAAGATAAAGCCTACGAATCGGAAAGAAAATTTTTCCAGCTTTCAGACAAAGGACTAATATCTAGAATATAAAAGAACTCAAAAAACTTAAACCACCTAAAATTAAAAATTCCGTCAATTAATGGGCAAGAGAAATGAAGAGACACTTCATAGAGAAAGAAATACAACTGGTCAACTAATATATGAAAAATTGTTCAACATCTCTGGCCATTAGAGAAAAGCAGATTAAAACAATGCTTAAGACTCCATCCTACTCCAGAAAGAATGGCAATCATTAGGAAATCAAACAATAACCAGTGTTGGTGAGGCTGTGATGAGAAAGAAACCCTCTTCATTGTTGGTACAAATGTAAACTAGGACAACCGTTATGAACAGCAGTGTAGAGATTTCTCAGAGAGCTGAAATTAGAAATTCCATATGATCTAGCAATCTAGGTATCTTCCCCCAAAGAACTTAGCGACACACATACCAATGTTTATCACTGCACAATTTGTAACAGCTAAATCCTGGAAGCAGCCTGTCTACCCATCAACAGGTGACTGGGTAAAGAAAATGTGGTATCTAGATAGATTAGAACACTATACAAATGACAAATTTGACCCTTTTGTAGGTAAATGGATACATCTAGAAGATATAATGTTGAGTGAAGTGAACCAGACACACAATTTAAATACCATATGGTATCTCTCATTTGAATGAGGCAAAGTACAAAAGAGAATGATAAAGGATGAATAAAAAGCACAAGAGAATGGATCTCTTGTGATTTGGAAGTGTTCCACAGGAGCAAGAGTGAGGGGTGAAGAGGAGGAGAAAGGGAAATATGTAGAATAAAGATATGTCATGTACAGGAACCTTAATTAATGTGAACATTGCATGCCATAACATAAGCTAACATCAGTAATATCAACAAGAATGAAAAATGGGATAAGAGAATTGGAGGAAGAAGGAGAAAAAGGGAGAGAAAGTGATTTAAAAAAAAAAAAACAGAAGCAGTGGTATGCACATGTAACTACTCCCCAAAATGATTGTAAACTGCATGAGCTGCAAACATATACTAATAAAACTAAAACTTAAAAGCCTTTTTAAAATGATTTTTGAGGTATATTGCCATACAATAATTTAAACTTATGCTCACAATTTAATAAACTTTAGCTTGGACATACGCCAATGAAACCATCACAGTTCTCAAGATAAAGAATTTCTTTCCTCTACTTAACTACAAAAGTTAGCACAAAAAAGACTAAAGACCTAAAGGCAAGAGCTATAACTAAAACATGGAGGAAAAAATAGGTGAAAATCTTACAACCTTCAATTAGCTTTCTTTTACATGATACAAGAAGTATAAGAAACAAAAGAAAAAATAGATAAATTTGATTTATCAAATTAAAGCTTTTGGGGTGGAGCAGTTGTCGTTCTGAACTTGCAGACAGACCCGGGCACCGGGCAGCGTCACACGGGGTACTCTGCATAACTCCCCAGGACCAGGAGGCCTCGGCCCCCCACCCAGTTGGGGCAGAGGCTCCACCCGCATGCCCTGGGAGGCCGCCCTCCCTTGCTGCACCCAGGGCCCAACCCCACCAGGTCCCACGATTCACCGCGATCTAAGAATCAGCACGTCCCTCACGGGAACGTCCGGCCACCCTCGCAGGACACAGGGCCACATAGGTTCTAGAAGAAAATGACAAAACGAAAGACCAAGAGGCAGTCTCTGTCCCCCAGCCCACAAAGAACAAACCCAGGAGACACTGAAATGGAAGACAGTGGGAGTCACACAAAGGGACTTTCTGAAATGATAGAAAATGCAATAAAGAAACAGCTCAATGAAGCTATAGAGAAATTAAAATCAGAAATATTCTCTCAGCTAAAAAATGAAATGAGAATCATTATTAAAGAAATGTTGTGTGTATCTAAAGAAGAGCAAGATAAAAAAATAGAAGAACTTAAAAAAATGATCGAAACCCTGAATGAACAATATAAGACACAAACAGAATGCATGAAACAGATGCAAAGGGAAATGTAGGAAATGAAAAACTCCATGGAAAGTTTGAAAAACCGCTTAAACGAAGCTGAAGATAGAATCTCAGATCTTGAAGACAGCATAGGAGATCAGGGCCACGAAAGAAAAGATCTCCTAAAAATAGTAAGGAACCAAGAAACAACAATTCAACAGCTGCAAGACGATGCCAAGAGAAATAACATAAGATTAATAGGCATAAATGAAAAAGCAGGGGTCAATACTAATGACCTGAGAAGACTATTCACAGAAATAATAGCAGAAAACTTTCCAAACATGGGAAGAGAACCTGAAATACCGATAACTGAGGCATACAGAACCCCAATTAACCACAACCAAAATAAATACTCACCCAGACATATAATAATAAGGGTATCAGAAATACAGCACAAGAACAAAATATTAAAAGCTGTCAGAGAAAAAAAACAGATCACCTATGAAGGAAAGCTTATCAGAATCACGGCAGACTTCTCAAGAAGAGCTTGGAGTGAAGTATTTCAAACCCTGAAGGAAAACAACTTTCAACCCAGATTGATGTACCCTGCAAAACTATCCTTAAAAATTGATGGAGAAATAACATACTTTCATGACAAAGAAGAATTGAAGAAATTTACAGCCACCAAACCAACACTACAGAGAGTACTGAAATACACTCTAGAAAGAGACAAAGATAGCCACAATATTAAGAACAACAACAAAAGGAAACCACTAAGCAGGGCAAGTAATTAAACAGAAAATGTAGAAAACCAACAACAGAAAGATATCATGACAATGATAAGTCAGTACATATCAGTTATATCAATCAACATAAATGGTCTCAACTCACCAATAAAAAGAAACAAACTAGCAGAGTGGGTTAAGAAACAAAATCCAACAATATGCTGTGTACAAGAAACACATTTCACTCAAAAGGAAATTCACAGACTAAAAATCAAAGGATGGAAAACAATACTCCATGCAACAGGAACCCAGAAAAAAGCAGGGGTAGCTATTATGTTTGCAGACGATGCGAACTTCAAACCGAAAATGATCAAAAGAGATAAAGAAGGTCACTACATACTTGTTAGGGGAAAACTTCA
>RJWM01030243.1:0-23673 GCA_004363535.1 Dasyprocta punctata
CCATCTTTAATAAACCACATCTGGTTAAAATGGGCTCAGGTTAAAACCAGAATATAGGTAGCAACCATTTACTTGCTGCTAATAAAATACTAGCAACTGTTCAAGATGGTATCTCAGGGTCATGGTCGCAGGGTGGGGCTGGCACTTGGTGATACTTCTGGCCAGCCGGGGCTTAGTCTCCTACTGCCCGCACAGAGCTGGGAGGCTGGGGCAAGTGCAGCTATAAGAAAAGAAGACACACGGTTGCCATGTGAGTCTTTGGAATGGAGGGCCTGTAGCTTTCAGGTTCCCAGGTGGACCAGGACCCACAAAAGTTAAATGCTATCTGGACAGAGCTACCTTTGGGCTCAGTAAGCAGCAGCAGCCATCAGAAGCAGTTCCTCCCTCACCTCCCATTCCCACCCTAGGCCCTGGTGCTGCCACCACCAGTGGTCAAAGCCCTGCTCCCAAGGAGGCAGAGAGCAGCTGCAGACCTTTGGCCAGGAGGTGGAGGCAAGGCACGTGCTGCAGGAATTTACATGAGGGCAGAATCCTACAACATAATTCATGAAGATGACTCACCACTTGAGACCTGCAGAGCCCACTGTCATTTAGATGTCACTTCTGCAGAGGAAGCTGTAGGGCCCCACCAGCAGCCACACCCACACTGCCCGGAATGCTGAGAGCCAGAGGATGGCTTCATAGGCTGGCTTTTGCTCTGAGAGGGAACTGTAGGCAAGGACTTAGCCTTTCCATGTTGGTCTCCTCCTTACCAGTGAGAGTGGTCATGCACATTATCATGTTAATTCCTTGTCTATTAATCAGCTAGACAAGTAACTATCATCTTCTCTGTGCAATATACTGGCAATGTGCTAGGGCCATGTAGTACAAATATAGCTCTTGGAGCCAAGAATCTACTGAGAAGGTAATCATGCTGAAATAAGCACTTAAAAAAAGATATAGTATTCATGGAAAACTTAGCCACACAGTGCCTGTTGAAGAGCTTGTCTAGGTATGCTAACGATTAGAGAATTACTGTTCAACTATTCACTAAAATAACTAGATGAATACAAATGTATCAGACCCATTTAATATTTTGTTTTCCACATTGTAAATATTCTAAGAAATTTGGTCACACTAATATTATTTAATAAGTGGCCACACGCAAGCTAACATTTTATTTAAAAAGAATTTTTTCCTAAAATTAAAGTCTACAACTTTAGAGGGAAAAAAAGATGTATTTTGGCATGGGGATATAACTCAGAGGCACAGAGTCTGCCTAGCAAACATGAGGTCCTGAGTTCAATTCCCTGTAAAAAAAAATAAATAAAGACATCATTTGTAAATTGTGGCACTAATGAAATTTGATTTATAGAACAAATGTGAAAAAGAACAAATGTGAAAGGAGAAAACAACTTATAAAACAGAGACTTCTTATATCAGAAGCACACACCCAGGCACACACAGGTGAGGAGGGGATGATGGGGAAAGACTGTGAGTTTGGTTTATGTTTATCCCTCTCTGCAAAAACTGAGATAGAAAATGCCATTATTATGTGCACTGAGAAACAACTGGCTTAACTCTAAGTAGTTAACAGCTTCAGAGAAAGATGAGAAAATAAGTATTAGTTTTAAATCTATAAAGAATTATAAGATTTCTTTTTATTTACCCAAGAACTGCAGAAAAAAATGATAAACAGCACAGTATGAGACTAGAAGAAAAAATATTACTAAATGAGTTATAACTCAGGGAAGTTGCAGAAGCCAGGGTATCAAATGTTAGTACAATGTAAACTACTAATGTTCTGGAATTTCTAATAATACAACCAGAAATACCTTATTGATAGGTTCTTAAAAGTTACCTTTGCTGATTAACTTTAAACAATTATAAGTGCAAGTGTTGCAGTGTGGTTTTTATTCCACAATTTTATTGTGTTTATCCTTTACTCAACTCAGAGATTAGCTCACAAATACCATTTGACAGATGTAGAAATGGTTTAGTCTGTCTCTCTTTTTCTCTCTCTCTCTTTATCTCTCAGAGTTTTGAAGTACTCCTACCCAGAACTATAAAGTTTATTCTACTGCTCTGTTTAAAATACAGATAAAAAGACATATGTGGGGAAATTTATGTATTACCACTCACTACAAACGGAGTTTATTTTACAAATTCATATGATTTATTTTGTATATTTAGTATTCTGGGTTACTAGTTATTTTTATCATTATTATTTAGATGTGATAGCTTTTTTCTTAAGATTACTTTTTGCTATAAAATAGTAAGTTCTCCTTCTTCCTTTCAGAAAAAAAAACAGTAAAAATAAAACGATAAAGATACCCACAATCTAGAGATAATTCTTTACATTTTGTGTCTCTTTTCCAATCTTTTAAAAAGCTTGCATATCTATACATACTATATATATATATATATATGCCTCATGTGTATTGTATACATCTGTACATAGTATATCTGAATGGATAGGATGAGGCAGATTTCAGCATTAAACACCCTCTGGGATTCAGAAGACTGGAAAAATCAGATTAATCTGAGTGGGCATGCGGCTGACACTGAGAGGTTTCTTGAGTTCGATGGAGAAACACTCAAAAATGGAAGCACGAGTAGAGGAGTTTAGCAGGCAGTGCGCATGGGTAGGGGTGGGTTCGGTTACTCTTGTTTAAGAGAATGGAGACGGCAGGAGGCGCAGACGGAGCAGATGAATGGAGAGGCCGCGGCAACGGTCTTGCGTGATGCGCGAGAAAGGCCAGAGCAGGATGGCGCTTCAGCCCTTCCCCGGGAGAGAGCCTCTCAGTCATCATTTGTCTTTTATTATGGCAAGGATATCTTAACATACTCCGGATCCCTGGACTTGTAAAATCTTATCGGTTGAGCACACCCCTGAAATTTTGTAGGGTTCGTTTCCCACCTTTTAGGGTGTGTCTAGAATCCTCCAACGTATATATTACCTCTTGAAATTGAATATTTGAAAAGCGAATGTGTGAAATAGTATCCCTTAAAAAAATCTCTAAAAGGAGTCTTTGCCATTTCTGTTTCCCTTTTACGGGCTAGAACATAGGCAGATAGACAGCAGGTACACGGCATAGCCTAAAAGGCCAGCGAATACTCTATTCATTTTGGGCCACCAGCTGCACAGGTGAAAATCAGTATTTCTATCACTTCTGATGGAAAAAGTAGAGGGTAGATATGGAAAGATTGATGGCCATCTCTGCCATAAATAACGGATCCCTTTATACACGGAATCAGTTGTGACAATTGGAGGAGTTATTGTTATTGAACCAAATATAAATGTAATATCTTTGAAAATATAAAAATACTGTCTAATAAGGGAGATAAAAAAGTCTGTAAGATCCACTGTGCAGAAATTCATTGTAAAAAAAACTTCATGAAACCAGGATCAAGGGTGGGCAAAACCACAGTGCACTCCTAGACAAGGAGTCTCAGCCCATGTGATGCATTTGTGTGTGTGTGTGTGTGTGTGTGTGTGCGCACACACACACATTGAGCTTAGAGCAAACTTTCTGAGTCCTAAGGAATGCCTCAGCAAGATATTTTTTATAAACAAGCAGTCTAGAAGGTTTTGACCTCTTTGACCTTCCTTCCCTGATGGGCTTCATTCAGAGAGTCAAAGGTTAACTCCATGACTTGGTGTTTTAAGAAAATGATCACTCATAGTTTTTCTCATAAGGCAAATGAGTCAAAGAAGCACTCCACTGGTGGTGGCCCATGTTTTTAACTCGCCAGGAGCCAGGGAAATCACTCCTCAAGACAGACTAATTCATCTCCTCTGCCACTTCCTTGCAGGAGTGCTGCTCCCCAGCGACCATGATCATGATCACCCAGGCAACTTATTTATCTTTTCAGGTCACTTACTGCTAAAAAGTGTAAAAGTTTTAGACTTGAGAAGAATAAAAAATATCCCAGGATACACTGTCTAACAAATACAAGGTTTGAAAGACAACATCTGCCTAAATACAGAAAGCAGGTTGATTTAGGGATTAGAGAATAATGACATTAACATTATAATTACATATTTTGCATTGTGAAAAAATCTTATGTATTGTGAAGTAATTTTAATTGTGCAGCAATTCTTTATAAAACAAAACTGATAATGCCTTGATTTTATAAATCTCACATCTCACATTATTTAATTCAAAGAATTTCAGTCTAAATATCAGTTATAAAGCATTTTTTTCTCTCCCATGATAAAGCTTGCCCAATTGAGACATTATGGGGGTATTATTTAACAATATTTTTCTTCTTAGCCACAAGATGGCAGCACATGCAAGGGTGCCTATTTACTGTAATAGTCTGCCATTCGGAAAGATAAAGAATAACTCAAAGGGTAAAGACTCACCTATTAGAATGTAAACAGCTTATATTACTGCTTACTTTGTTCTGACTTGTGTTCTTCACTTCAAGAGCAACAGATTTTCACCCCATAATATCAGAGCTAAATTTGTTCTTTTAGAAATTAAACTATCTAGCAAAAAAAATCTATTTATTTTAGGCCAAAGGGAGAAAACATCTTTTCTCACAAAACTTATCTGGCCTCTCCTCTTACATACTGACTCATAAGTGAAATACAGAGGTATTAGTCACTTTCCTCTGCACTGGACAAAACCCCCGATACCTGTAATTTATAGGAGGAAAAGACATTTGGGAGACATTTGAGATCAAAATAATCTCAAATTGCTGCTGTGTTTTAAAGCTCTTCCTCAGATTTTCCTTCCTTCCTGTCTTTTTCTTTCTTTCTTTCTTTCTTTCTTTCTTTCTTTCTTTCTTTCTTTCTTTCTTTCTTTCTTCTTTTTGTTCTCTTCTGAATTTATATCAGTGAGTCCTTCCATAACTACCTGGTAAAAAATAATAACATAACAACTCCTCTTGTACCTGTGGTATTTATCTCCCCCAATCTGATATATTATTAACAACTTTCATTGCCAGTGAGCCTCCTCTACATTTACTAGTTTATTTTCATTTTCCTCTAGTGAAATGTAAGGTCCTTTGGAGACAAAATTCTATGTTTTGTTCTTTTTGTATCCTCATCTTTTACAGTTCCCACAAATGGTGGTATCCACTTAACGTGGGCTGAATGTGCTTCCATAGAGGCTGGAAAAGCTAAGTATAGAAAAATAGCAAATATGCACAATAAGTGATGTAAATGTGAGAGCCTTAATATAAGAATAAATCATTGATTCTTTGAAGTATTTCCTGTGCAGTTTGGGCTTTGTTCATGAACTCTTTGCCTACACTCAGGTCTTCAAGATTTATACTTACTTTCTCTTTCAGCAGGTAAGTGTTTCTGTTTTAATATTTAGATCTTTGATCTATTTTGATTTTAGTTTAGTGCATGGTGATAGACATGGGTCTAGTTTTAGTCTTCAGCATGTAGGGAGCCAGTTTTACCAGAACCATTTATTAAAAAGGCTAACTTTCTTCTAGTGAACATGTTTGGTCCCTTTGCGAAAGGTAAGGTGGCTAGGTGTGTCTGTAGTTGTGTATGCATCTTCTAATCTTTTCCACTGATCCTCAGGTCTGTTTTTTCTTTTTTCTTTTGTCAGTACCATCCTGATTTTATCATAGTAGTTTGTAGTATAATTTCAAGTCAGAGATTGTGAAACCTCCTGCTTGTCTTTGTTGCCCAGAATTGCTTTTGCTATTCTATGACTCTTCTGGTTTCAAATGAATTTTAGGAATGATTTCTCTAGATCTGTGAGGCTTTTACACATCAAAAGAAATCACCGACAGAGTAAAAAGACAACACACAGACTGGGAAAATATTTTAGCTAATTATCCCTCAAAGGACTTCTATCTAGAACATACAAAGAATTGAAAAAAATCAGACTCCCCAAATTCAAAGACCCAATTCAAAAATAGGCATCTGAGATGAACACACACTTCTCAGATGAAGAAATAAAACAGCAAATAAGTATATGAAGAAGTGTTCACCACCACTGATCATTTGAGAGATTCAAATTAAAACAACACTGAGATTTTATCTCCCCCTGGAAAGAATGGTTATTATTAAAAAATCAACCAATAACAAATGTTGGAGGGGCTCTAGGGAAAAAGGAATACTTCACCACTGTTGGGAGTTAGACTGGTGCAAGCACTGTGGAAATCACCATGGATATTGCTCAAAAATCTAGGATGAGAGGTCCCATTTGACCCAGCTATTCCCCTTCTGGGTATCTTCCCAGAATTAAAAACATCATACTGCAGTGATATATTTGCACCCATGTTTATAGCAGCACAATGTGTAATAGTTAAATTCTGGAAACAACACAAATGTCCATCAACTGAGATTCCTAAAAAAGATAAAAAAAGATGCGGTATTTTTATTTAATGGATTACTACTCATTCATAAAGAAGGATAATGGATACAACTTGAGACCATACTCATTAGTGGAATAAATTGGACTCATATGTATAAACATCATATTATCTCCTTGGTGTGAGAAATTGAAACAGTAAATGAGGTCTAAAATGCACAGTAGACACTGTGAAATGAGAAGAAATTGTTCGAAAGGTAAAAGGAACTAGAACAGGGTAAATGGGAAAGTGAGGAAGGAAAAGAGAGAAAAATGCAAGTTAGTTATACTATTAGTGTCTCTTAGTTCATCAAAAAGGAAGATTTGCACTAATATCAATTGGAGAAATTTTATGCCCATAGCTTGTACTCTGAGTAACTACTTTAAAGATAATAATATGCAATGTATTAACTATTGTTCTCCTATCATCTTGTTAAGAAATTGTGTTTCACCTTTTTTTTCCATAAAAAAATCAACAGTTTTAGGTTCTCATTCTTTTTCTGTGCCATTAATGAAGCATTTCTTTTTTCAAGCTTTTTTTTTTAGATTTGGAGACTCTATTTAGTCAATATGGATAATAAACCAATTTTACTCATATCCTGAATCCATAGTTAGATAAATAAGGACCAATAAAAATCTTTTTCCAGTTTTTACTAGTCTGAAATCACATAGAAGCAAACTAATTCTTTAAGAGCAACCATGACTTTCTAAACATTCCTAATATCCAACCACCGATTCATAAAAAAATCTTTCCAGACTCTCTTTTCTCTTCTAATTAGATATTGTACTTCCAGTAGAGTATCAATACCTACTTCCAAAATCTTTATTCTTATAAAATGGAGAATACAGAAAAAATGAACAGACTCTTAAATGCATATGAATTACAAAGCTGAATCATGATAATAAAAAGATTCTAAATAACTCAGTATCAGTTGATGAAATTGAAAATGTAATTAAAAATCTACTAACAAAGAAATGCCCAGGTCTTGACGCATTCATTGCAGAATTCTATCAGAAATTCAGAGAAGACCTAATGGCATTACTTCTCAAACTCTTTAATGGAATTGAAAGGGAAGCAATATTTGAAAACTCATTCCTGGAAGCAAGGGTTACCCTGATAGTAAAATCAGAGAAGGATGCAACTAAAAAAGAGATCTACAGGCCAATCTCTCTAATGAACATAGATGCAAAATCTTCAATAAGATACTAGCAAACAGAATACAGCAAACCATCAGGAAGATTATACAACATAACCAAATGGGATTCATCGCAGGAATACAAAGATGGTTCAACATACACAAATTGATAAATGTAATCCACCATATCAACTGAGTGAGTGAAAAAGATGAGTTGTGTCATTCTTTGCAAGCTACTTTTTGATAATATCAAACAGAACATGTCCTTAGTTATATCATACTCTGATCTCATTCTCTTTAGCATTTGCAAGTACTCACAGATCATTTGTTCACTGGTAAATGTCAAATTCAAGAATTTTTTCTTTTTTTTTTTTTGAGGCACCGGGGATCAAACTCACAGCCTCGCGCCTGCCAGACAGGTGCTTACGCCACTGAGCCAAACTCCCGGCTCTAGCTTTTTGAGGCAGGGTCACACTATGTAGCTCAGGCGGCCTTGCTCTCGCATTGTAGCCCAAGGGGGCCTCGAACTCACAATGCTCCTCCTACCTCAGCCTCCCAAGTGCTGGGATTAAAGGCGTGCACCACCATGCCTGGCTAATCAAATTCAGAATTAACTAACAAAGTGACCTGAAGATTAGCATTATTCATACCCATGTCATATCAGGCAACTTGTGTTATCATATTGAGTCTCCAACTTATATGGAAATTGAGTAGTTTTATTTTTAGGCAAATTTGTATTTATATATACAAGAAAATACGTAAACTTTCCAGATTTATCTCCAACAGTCTACCTTTTGTCCTATCCTTTTCTTCTTCATTCATGTCTATAACATGCTCTAGATGACTCTTCTGCAGAAAGAGCAGCACATTACTTGAATGCTTCTACTACCTTTTATTCTTATCACAGTTTATTCAAAAACAATTTACTTACTGCTTTTGTTTTCTCTTTTTTATTCACCTCTGTAATTGCTGCATAAAATCTTACCAGGGATATTGCAATCACCAAGTCCAAGGATATTTTTTCAGTCCTCATATCCTTGACATCTTTGTTACATATGAATTTGAATTTTCATTTCATTTTATGGATTCCTTCTTGGATGCATGCTATGTCTTTCTCCTAGTTCTCAGTTGGCCTCTCTGAATATTTTCTTCTTTCTCTTTTTATTTTATTTATTTATTTATTTTTATTTTTTTTGTGGCACCGGGGATTGAGCTCACAACCTCGCGCCTGTCAGACAGGCACTTAAGTCACTGAGCCAAACTCCCAGCCCGGATTTTTTGAGGCAGGTTCGCACTATGTAGCTCAGGCCAGCCTTGTGCTCTCGTAGTCCAAGTCGGCCTCAAACTCACAACGCTCCTCCTACCTCAGCCTCCCAAGTGCTGGGATTAAAGGCGTGTGTCACCACGTCCGGCTTCTCATTATTTCCACAGTGTTGCTTCACAGGGTTGTGGAGTCCAGCCTCAATTGTTTTCTTCCATACCTCCCTCCTCACCCAAACTTGGGCTAATCTTATGGTCATAACCATGGTTTAGACCTTGATGTCTTCTAAGTCATTCATACCCTTTCTGGTCATTTTTCCTGAATTTCTATCTACAAATGTCCTTCACTGATTTTTGTTCATCTCTGTGATATTGGAGTATTCCAGGTCACAGGACTCTCTTTCCAGCTACACTCAGTGTCTTGGTTATTGTATCCAGCTTCATGGCTTCAAACCATGTGATGATTCCAAAATTTCTCTCTTTAGTTTCTCCCTCCATGCCAGACTTCAATGCCCACTCTAGGCTTCTTTCTGAAGGCCTTGTAGGCTGCCAAAACCTGTAACATGTTGGGTTCCTAAAGCAATACTGAAAATTCTTTCTTTCTAAAAATTCAAGCCAAAAACTGTGGAATTGTTCTTGGCTCCTTCTTTTCTTCATATCCTTAATTCACCAGTGTGTATGGCTGGCTTCACTGTTTAGCAGACTCTTTTTCTCTGTCTTCACTGTTGGACACTGAGTCTGAGATATTCTCATTCCTGAGGTGTCAAGCTTCCTGCCTGGTCTTCTCATTCTACACTTGTGTACTAGACTATTTGAAACTCAACGTCCAGAATGAGTGATCTCTCTTGATCCTGAGGGCTACCAGTGCTATTACTGGCAAATCCAAGGATGTCTTCTCAGTCCTTGTATTACTTGAACTCTTTGTTGTATATGAAATTGAACCTTCATTTCCATCTCACTCAAAACAAAATGAAATTAAAAGACCTAAAAATGACTTCAGTACCCTGTCATATATGCACCTGATCCTTACTTCTTGGATCTCCTTTCACATTAATTGTGCTCACTCTTATCCCTTCAACACGGCCAATTTCTTCTCTTCTCTTTTATGCACCAGTTCTTCTTTTTCACATGCCAGCCTCCTGCAATTACTTAGCATACAAATCAGATTTATCTATCAAGATCTTTGAATTTGTCTGGAATACTCTGTCAGTAGATATCTGCTTTGTCTACAGACTCACCTTATTCAGTTGATGCTTAATTTTCATCTTTCTATAGAAACTTCTCTGACCATCTTTTTAAAATGTTAATCCCCCAACACCATTCCCCTCATTTTCTGTTTGCTTTATCTTTCTGTTACCACTGTATAACATGGTACATATTTTGCTTGTTGTCTCTTCCTTTCTTTATTAGAACATTGGCTTCATAGAGGTAAAGTGTTACTTTTGCTTTCTTTGTAAACAATTCATGGAATTTTTATTCAGAAAAGTAAAAATCATGTGTACTGTCTTTATTCCTCGTTATGTCATTTCAATGAGACTAGACCGGGTTTAACTTTTTTCATGGATAATTCATTTGAACATTTTAATAATTAGAGAAAGATATGCTCAAGTGAGAAAATTTAAGTATATTGTATAATGTGTGCTTGATATTAATGCTTATATGCATACTTACACCTTTATACACATGCATACAAATGCTGTAAAAATATTTTAGGTGTCTTTAAAACTAAAAGAGCAGCATAAAAGTGAAAACAAAAATATCCTATAATGAACTGCATGTGGGATAAATGGCATTGTTTGTATTATCACACTAGTGTTCCTACTTACTTATTTTCTTCATGTCTTTACTTTTGGTACCTATTTTTCTTGATCATTTCTTCTACACCATTAACTTTAGAATAAGTTCTCTAGTTTGTGATATGTCAAGCAGTTCAAGGAAGCTTTGCTTGGTGATAGAGCATTTGTGATCATGAAATAGGTTGACCATCCTCTAATACCCTCATCTGCTAAAGCTAATCACAAATCAAATATTAGAGATCACATTCAGAGTAGCACTTATACCATTGTACTACAGATCATTTTTTATGGTAAGGCTTTATGAATACATGTGAGCTACTGGAAGTGTTTTACTTTATTTCATTTCATTTCTATTTCTAACCCTAACATGGTACCCAGAAGGATAATAGGTATTCAGTAAATGTTTTAACTGAAAAGACCACATAAAAATGTGTGTATTCTAGAAGCTAATACTAATTTAGTAAAAGTACCCAAGCAAACATACATTTGAGGGATGTTCTTTGGTGAGGGGCAGTAAGGATTGAATCAGGGCCTCCCACACACTAAATATATACTCTGCCACTGTGCTACCACCCTAGTCCTGAAGGGGTCTTCTAACTAAACTTCAAAGAAATCTCTCCTGAAAGTCTAGAATGCCATAATTTGCACTGTTTGTTTTTAATTTTATTATTTGAACTTCTCTGTAATTATCTTGACTATTGGAGTCAACTTTTAAAAAGTATTATCCATTATGACAGATCACCCTTTGAAGGAAGATATGTTCTTGGAGATATTCAATTTGGAGCTACGTTTAGTGAATACAAAGGGCATTATTCCTGTGAAAACAGTATAAAATATATCTTAAGTCATGAAACTCATGAACTGGTTTTGATTTTAACTTTAAATAAGACATTTCAATAATGATATCTAAAGAATCATAGCTTTCTAAAGAAATTATGTGGCCAAAATCAAAACATCTTATTTGGACATATAAAATCTATATTTTTAAAAAAATTAGAGACAGAATTTAAGGCAGGCTTATTGCTCCAAAAAGGCAAAGTGATATAGCAACAATATTAGATATTCTTCAATACCATGTGAAATATGAAAGCAATATATACTGGAAAAACAGTCTTGTCAAAATCTTTACTGCGATGTTGAGGAAGTATCATGACCACACATCCAAGTCATTTTCTGCTAGCATATGATGCTGGAGACTTTCTCAGAATAGAAACCAGTAGTTGTTATATATTGTATGTTTCTTGGAATTGAGTAATGATGAGAACTTACTTTTGGTTTTGTTTTGGTTACTGTACTTGAACTTTCTTTCCAGACACTCATTTATTTAAAAATAAAAGAGGCCTGATTTGAGCATTTGCTAACTGGGAAATGGTAAGGTCTCATATATAGCAGTAATTACTATCTGAATACCTAATTATAGAAATCTGATTAAACTTTGACATAATAACTAACAAGATTCACACATATATAATTAGATGCTAAAAAAGGCAGGCAAGAAAATAAGTGCTATATGTATTCTGATTCATAAGTGCTTGACTAATAGTGAGACACCTCTAAAGGAAATTGAGCTGAAACTACACAGTTGACATTTTGGAAGCATGTCATGAAAAACACAATATAATGCTTTAAGTTGTAAATAAGCAGTTTGATGTATAGTGCAAAAGTGAGAATTGAGATGATGAATAATTAAGTGGGAGAAGAGCACAGATTAGATACCATGACAAAGTCAGGATAGAATGTTTGACTCTGGGTTACAAATATAAAAGAAAACTGAACATTTTTGAGGAATGAAATAACCTAGAATCTTGTATTTTAAAAGCATTATTATGATCACAAAATGAAAAATGTACCTGAGCGGAAAGAAGTTATAAAAATAGAATTCCAAATAAAAAGACTGTTGCCGAAATCTCATGCCCTTGTCTGACTCCACCAGCCCTTGGGGCCTCTACAGTGCCGGCCTGCACACTTGGGCTCCATCTCACCTGCAGCTGAAGTGTGGCACAGATGTTTCACAGACCTGATATGAGAACTCTAGCATGGGCAGTTTTCAAACTCTGTGGTAGACTGGGGGCAGCACATGGGCCTAGGTCAGATGATGGGTCATCTGTTGAGAGCTGACTGCCTCTTCATTACCCAGTCTCTTGAGAATGTTAAAAAAGCAAAAACAGAACGATGCATTCCTGTCTATTAAGGTATTAGCAGGAGCTCATAATGGTGCATTTAAGTGAAGTTATTAGGCTGACTTTTTTTTTGTGTGTGGCTACTGGGAATCGAACTCATGACCTTGTGCTTGCCAGGCAGGCACTTATGCCTCTGAGCTATATCCCTGAACCTTTAGACTCACTTTTAATAAAAAATATTTTCTATTTAGACTTACCATGCCTTCTAGTTGCAAAATGTGTATTACCATGTGTACCTGTCTTTTGGTACCTAGATGAACAGATACTAATTGCAATTGTTGTTTGACATTTCACATGCTTTTGAAATTTATTTGTATAAGTTATGATTAATGACTCAACTAAAAATGGTATTATGAAACAAAAACATAGTAAATCTCTAACTTGCAAACATTTCAACTTTCACAGATATGAATGAAACTCACATTACATTTGTAGGTGCAAACAAATCACGAAATAGCTCACACATCCACCTTACCATTTTAAGGTAACTATAAAAGTAAGAACAGCTTATTTACAATTGTACTGTGCTGTATCACCACATTAGGGTAGCTGTAAAAGAAAAAAACAGCTTATTTACAGTATTTTTTCATGTGTGTTTGGATTTAATATGCTTTACACTGTATATTTGTGTCAAAGGTAGGAGACTCAGTTTTTCAGAGTTACAAACGATTCCAGTTTATGAATGTTCTCCCTGACTGGAACTGGGTAAGTCAGATACTTATAGTAGTGCTGGCTGGAAAAACTGTCAATCATTACCATCATAGTGATTTTTCAGATTCTCAGAATTATTCTCCTTTGCTTTGACAAATATCATGATTACAATTATCACTGGATCTTGTCAGGAAAGATTCTCTTGTCAATCTTTGTCCAACTTTTCAGATCCATTCAAATAATAGAGAGGTACAGAAATGATCTAAATTAAAGCCTTTTGTTGTTAGGGCTTCCTTCAAGCACATAATTTCCTAGAATTTTTAGTTAATAAAGTGCAAAAGTTATGCAATATTTCAATGTTCCTTTTCTAACCTAGTCAGCTTTTTTTTTCTTTTTTATTTCTTTCCTTGTCCAATTGAGAAATGGAGAAATTAAGTTATTCAGAATAGAATTAACAGGCTTGGAACTTGCCTGCTTGCCAATATGAGGTACAGAGAAAATAGAGAGCCACTCACAAGAGGTAGTTGGCATTGAATTAGGCACAAGAAATTAATTATGTTGTTAAAGCATCCTCAGATCTATCTTCCCTTTTGAAAACCCTAATCTGTATAGTTTAGTTTTGGGATCAGATTTAAGAGCAGCTACAAGACAAAATACCTCACATGACTGAAAGGAGAAAGATTCATTTTGCTTATGATTTGTAGAAGTTTTGGTCCATAGTCAGCTGGCTGCAAGGCAGGGCATGGTGGAGAACAGTAGCTCACAGCATGACATTGGGGGCAGAGAGAGAGAGAGAGAGAGAGAGAGAGAGAGAGAGAGAGAGAGAGAGAGAGGGAGAAACGGGAGAAAGAGGAGAATCTGGGAAGAGAGATACAACCTTCCAGGTCCGGAACATTGTGATCTACTTGTGACTGTGCTCCCTCACATAACAGCAAGCCAGCTAATGATATCCCTATAATCCAATTCTCTTCCAAAGGTCACTCACTCCTTTGATCTCATGAGGCTTTGGGTAGACAGCTAGATATAAACCACGGCGCCAAGCTTTCTAGACGCATTAATGCACCCGAGGGAAATCTGGCAGTCCTAGGCAAGGCTTCCAAAAGTGGGTCCAAGCACACGAGGCTATGAGGATGGAGGACGCACTGAAGTTACTAATATTCATAATCTGTGTTGACCCCTGTGACTCATCTTATTTCTTAGGAAAACATAATGTTTGAGGAGGCTATTTCTCCTGAAAGTATGGAGAAATATTTCTTTTTTTTTTCCCAGAGGTATCTGGTATGTTCTAATTTTTTTTTTAAATTTTAAACAGAAGAAAAATAAGAAATCAAAGCAAAACAGAATTTTACAGCAAGCCAATAGGAGAGTAACAATAATCAACATATTGCATATTGTTATATTCACAGCAGTTGTTTAGAGTATAAGATATAAACATGAAACACTGTCCAGAAAATTATTAGCACAAAACTTTCCCCTCAATGAATCAAGAGAAACCAGCTATATGACTATATTTTTTGTTATGACTGCTATATTATTTTCAAAAAAGCATTTCACATTAAAAATGAAATCTAAAAATGGCCCTGTGAAAACTATTTTCACTCAAAATTCTTTTTCTTTAACTGTCAACAAATTTTTTATATGCATAGATAGATTTTCTTTCAGCTTGTCACACAAGTGCAACAATACGATAGTTACCTATGTGTGACTTAATTCACTGAGAAGTACATTTTCAAGGTACATCCATTTAAGAGTGACAATGTCTAGTTTATCATTCTTTGTAGCTGAGTAGTATTCCATTATATAGAAGTACCACATCTTTTTTGTCCATTCCTCAGTCAAGGGGCATTTAGGTTGTTTCCAAGATGTGGTATGATGTTTTTAATTCTTTTGGGAAGATACCCAGAAAGGGAATAGCTGGGTCAAATGGGACCTCCAATCCTAGATTTTGGAGGGATCTCCACACTGACTTTCACAGAGGTTGCACCAGCCTGCATTCCCACCAACAGTGAAGAAGGGCTCCTTTTTGCCCACAGCCCTTCCAGCATTTGTTATTAGTTGACTTCTTAATACTAGCCATTCTTTCTGGGGTAAGGTGGAATCTCAGTGTTGTTTTCATTTGCATCTCTCAAAAGACCAGTGCTGTTGAACATTTTTTCACGTATTTATTTGCTGTTTGTACTTCTTCATACGAGAAGTGTGTGTTCATCTCAGATTCCCATTTTTGGATTGGGTCTTTAAATCTTGGAGGACTGCGTTTTTAAAGTTCTTTATATGTTCTCAATAGTAATCTTTTATCTGAGGGACAGCTAGCAAACATTTTCTCCCACGTTGTGGGTTGTCTCTTCACACTGTTGGTGGTTTCTCTTGCTGCACAAAAGCTTTTCAATAGTATGAGATCCCGTTTGTTGATTCTTTGAGATAGTTTCTGTGGAGTCTGGCTTTTGTTCATAAAGTCTTTGCCTACACCAACGTCTTCAAGAGTTTTACCTACTCTATCTTCCAGCAGATTTAATGTTTCTGTTTTAATGTTGAGATCTTTGATTCATTTAGATTTTAACTTAGTATGTGGTGAAAGATATGGGTCCAGTTTTAATCTTTGGCATGTGGAAAGCCAGTTTTTCCAATACCATTTATTGAAGAGGCTATATTTCTTCCAAAGAACATGTTTGGCAACTTTGTCAAAGATAAGGTTTATGTGTCTGCCATTGTTTCTGCATCTTCTAATCTATTCCATTGATCTTTGGGTCTGTGTTTTTTTTTCCAGTACCACACTGTTTTATCACAGTAGCTTTATAGTATAATTTCAGCTCAGGAATTATGATACCCCCTGTCTTGTCTTTGTTGCCCAGGATCGCCTTTGCTATTCTAGGTCTCTTCTGGTTCCAAATGAATTTTAGGATTGTTTTCTCTAATTCTGTAAGATATGTCATTGGAATTTTGATTGGTGTTGCATTGATTCTGTATAACAGTTTTGGAAGTATGGCTATTTTCATTATATTGATTCTTCCTACCCAAGAGCATGGGCTATCTCTCCATCTTGTAGTATCCTCTTCAATCCCCTTTTTCAGAGTAATATAGTTTTCAGTATAGAGATCTTTTACATCTTTCATTAGATTGATTCCTAGATATTTCATTTTTTTTGGATGGTATTGTAAAAGGTACTTTTCCCCTTATTTCTCTCTCGGTGAGATTGTTATTTGTGTACAAGAATGCTATTGATTTTTGAGGACTGACTTTGTAACCAGTTACATTGCTAAATCTGTTTACTAAATCTAGAAGTCTTTTGGTGGAATTCTTGGGATCTTCCAGGTAGAGTATCACGTCATCTGCAAATAATGCTAGTTTGACTTCTCTGTTTCCTAACTTTATTCCTTTTATTTCTTTCTCTTGTCTAATTGCTCTGGCTAAAGTTTCCAGAACTATGTTGAATAAGAGTGGAGAGAGTGGCCATCCTTGTCTTGTTCCTGATTTTAGAGTGAAAGCTTTCCGTTTTTGTCCATTTAGTATGATGTTGGCTGTCGGTTTGTCGTAGATGGCTTTTATCAGACTGAGATAGAGATGTATTTCGATTTTCTGTAGAGTTTTTGTCATGAATAGGTGCTGGAGTTTGTCAAAGGCTTTTTCTGCATCTATTGAAATAATCATATGATTTTTATCCTTGGCTCTGTTAATACGATGTATTACATTTATGGATTTATGTATGTTGAACCATCCCTGCATCCCTGGGATGAATCCCATTTGATCATGGTGTACAAACTTTTTGATGATTTTCTGCAATCTATTCGCCAGTATCTTATTAAGGATTTTTGCATCAATGTTCATTAGGGAGATTGGCTTGTAATTCTCTTTGCTATTTGGATCCTTCTCTGGTTTGGGAATCAGAGTAATGCTTGCTTCCAGGAATGAATTTGGGAGTATTGCTTCCCTTTCAATTTCATTAAAGAGTTTGAGAAGTAGTGGTGTTAAGTCTTCACTAAGTTTCTTATACAATTCAGAAGTAAATTCATGGATTCACAGAAATATTTCTAAAAGTCAGGCTTCCATACCAGTGTAATAGAACACTATTTATATTTTGTGCCTTCTGGATTAAAGAAAATGCCTACAGTTCATTTTTCTAACACTTGCTGATCTGAAAGTGGACCTTCTTTTATGCTTGGCAAAAAGCAAATGTTACCTGCTGCTTAATACCCCACAGAGTGCTTTACTGCACACCAGGGACAGCCTGTCCTTTCTTTCCCCACATGACGTGACAGGGAACATCCTTGGGCTTGTCCCCATTGCTGTGCTTTATATCTAGGTGCCTCCCCAAAGCCTCAGATGCTCAGAGCTGGGAACTTTGGAAGGTAATTGGAATAAGGGAACAGTACAGCTGGCTTGCTATCAAGAGGTGAGCCCTCATCAGAAGCAACAGGTCACTGAGGTGTGACCTGGAAGGTTGCGTCTCTCTTTCTAGCTCCTCGCTTCTTTCTTACTTCTACCGTGAGCCATGAAGTGAGCTGATTTTCCTCTCCCATTCCCCCTGCCATACTGTTTTTTCTTTGGAGTTGATAGACCATGAACTAAAAGACTAGCCACAATAAACTTTTCCGCCTTGAAATTATAGGTGTCAGGTATTGTATCTTAGTGACAAGAAAGCAATTAAGACACTCGTATAAACTTCAGAGAATTTTGGGAGGTATGGGCATTATAGATCCCACCAACCTCACGACCCTGTCAATTGTGGTGAATGTCTTCACTCATGGCAATAATGTTTTTTCAGCAATGAAGTAAAAAGCAACATCAGTTCTTATAGATACTCCGTGAATTACTCTTTCATTTCAGCTTCTAGCCACCGTTGCTGCCGGGATGCTACTCCCTCATTCATGTGTCACGCCAGTTCCTGACAGTCTTCAGTTGCTCCAGGCAAACTGAAAATTTGCAGGCTCCATTAAGATGCAGGGAGTCAAGAGCCATTTGACCAAAAAGATGAAGCATAGTTCTTTGGAAAGGGTGTCCCTTATCTCCCACAGTTTCATTTAGGTGGAAGATCACACAGTATTCCTAACTCTTTCTCAAACAACTCTTGAGATTAGGACCTCTGTTATCATTGCTCTCTGTCCTTTGGTGCCTACCACAAAGAGATCATGATTTTAATTGTCTCTTGACATTTAACATGGTCTAAATTCATGTTCAGGTTAAGTGGATGAAATTCTTTAAATTTTGTGCAACAGGAATTTCATAGTTTACCACTTTCATAACCAGGTAAATTAAGAAATCAGTTGTGACAATTTGTGTTAAAGTGTATATGTACTCTCCATAGTACTAAATCTTGTCTAGTACTAGCTGAGTAAGACTATGGGCATTGAGCCAAGGCACAAAAGTTTTAATAAAAATATACTCATACCTTTGCAAAATTTATCATCAGAGTGGTAAATATAGAAAGTTGACATTGTATAACTTCCATGAAATTGTGAATGTCAACAAGTCATTTTATTTTTTAGAAGAACACAAATTCATAGGCTGTTATAGTTGCACATTGTTAAAACAGGGATGCATTCTGAGAGATGTGTTGTTACATGATTTCATTGTTGTGTGAACATAGCATAATTACAAAAATCTAGATGGTGCAGATCACTCAGGGGACATAGTGCCTTGCTCTAATCAAGAGGTGCAGTAAACTGAAGATGTATGAGGCTGCTGTTGGCATAACACAGCATACATATTCTTGACAGTAAACTTTTTGAATAACTGGAAGTACTCTCTGAAGTAGTGCCAAAACATATGCTACTGCTGATCCTTGAAAGTACCATTTTGAACTATGTGGTTGAATTTATACATTGAGGGTTTTTTTTGAGATTTATGACAATTTGAGAAATCTTGGAGGCAAATTACATAGCCTAGAAATATTAAGAAAAATTAGGAGAAAATGAATTAGGTCATGAATACATAAAAAGTATTTATATTACAGTATAAATTACCATTTACTGTCATAAGATGTACATAAATCTATTGTGAATTAAAATATATGAAAAAGCTACAGATAGAACTGCAGGTTATATCTGGTGCTATCTGCTCTTGGGAACCATGTAAACTAAAGTGAAAAAATTCAGTATTAAACGGTAGCTGCAGGGAATCAAAAGTTATCCCTGGATTTTCAACTGCACAGGGTGTATAACCTCTAACCTACTGCATTTTTCAAGAATCGATTGTGTAATAAATGCATAAGCCAGGAGTATAGCTCTTCATTATCATTATCAAATATGATTTACTGTACATAATTGTATGCCCTATGACTTTATGAGACTGGCAGCAAATTAGGCTTGTTCATACCAGCATTGATACAGACATGTGAATAATGTTGCACTAAGATGTTATGATAATGAGGACATTGCTAGATTATAGGACCTTTACAGCTCCATAATAATCTTTTGAGACCACCATGGTGTGTGCAGCTCGTGGGTGACCAAAATGTCGTTGTGTGGTATATAGCAGTACTTCCTCTTTTTGTGACTGAGTGGTTCTGGAAAATTTATGTGGTTTTAAAAAATTAATTAACCAAATTATGAAACTGAAGTTTCATCCTATCTATTCTTTTAATCTTACTCCACCTACATCAGCTTCTTTTGGAAAACCTAGTGGGCCTGTGACTTCAGAAATATCCATCGTTAAAATATATTCTCCTTTCCATCTAATTAAATATATAGTACATGGGAAATAAGTTTCTTTTTGTCCAAATATTGCAAGCTTTCTTTCAGATGAGTGTACTTTGTTTATACCTACGTACTATAAATTAAAATTTTTGAATTTATTAATTTTCAGAATGTAAAGGCAAATAAATCCTCAACCAAATTTTCCATTAGCCCAGTGTTACTCAGATGCTCTCATCTCTCTCTGTGGGAAAATATAACAAAGGGAAGCAACACAATTGTTTTTTGTATAACTTCTTTTAAAAAGTGCACACCCATTCCCAATGAAAATGTGGTCCAGTGATCTAAGATTTAAACTGAAAGAAGAAATAAAGATACTGATATCAACAGGAGTCAAGAAGAGATCTACTGCCTTTCAGATACTGAAAAGCAAAGATTAAGAAGCAAATCTTATCAGTTAGTGGAGGAAATTGTGTTTAAGGATAGAAAAGGCAAAAACAAATAGGTAGCATTCATTGAGAAGCACTCTTTGAGTCTCTAAAATATCTGAATATGAGTTTGAAAACTACTTTTTCAAACACATAGACAAGTTTGCTATTTTCAATATTTCTTTTCAAAATACTAAGAGTTTGTACCAACTCACTGTAAGAATAGTATTTATTATGGGATGTCTGTCAGTGTGCAGAATATCTGATTAAAGCTTATCAGGAAGGGAAAGATACTGAAGTATCAAAAAAAATTTAATTACACAATGATCACAATCAAAAGACAGCCATGTCTTTTGGAGCTCAGATGAGAAAGATTATGATTTAATCTTAGGCTTGTGCCCATGTGTATTAAATGTTATTTCAAAGGGACCAGGACATCACTGCATCTGTAAATTATTTCTTAGCATTTCTTCACTAACTGAGCCTCATCGCCATATTTTCACAGAAAAAAATACATTATTTGAATGAATCCCCCACTCAAAAACCTGTCTTTGTTCCCCGAAAATAGGCCCCCAGGATCCTAATACTGACCTACTTTCACAAAGACATGGTCTAGGGATTTGCTTTAAATAGCCTTTTTATTTTTATGATAGCCTGGTAATGGTTTGTTTATAATCACTTTGGATATTAAAAAGGCAGCATTTTTTAAAGATAAAAGTGGAATAAAAATAGTATTTTCTTTCTTACTCATTCCATGGTCTAAGTATTTACATACTGACAGCTTGGGAATGCAATGATTTTTTTTTCTTTTTCTTTCTTTCTTTCTTTCTTTTTTTTTTTTAGAGGAATCATGTGAGTGATTATTGGCAGGAAATATTCCTTCTTGAATTGTACTGAAATGCACGATTACAGCTAAATTCAGGTTATTCCTCTTAAAGATTTGCCCTAAACAGAAAAGTAGTTGGTTAACATACTGCGCTCCTTCAGTTTTATGTCCATTAGTGCAACTCCATATCCATTACCCATGAGAGATGGTCTCTTCACAGAGACAGCAACTCCTTCAGAAAGTGGGTCAGGTGGCTTCCATAGGCTATCATGCGTGGACATAGGAGGTATTTGGGAAAAAAGGAAAACATCATAGAAATCCTCGAAGAACTCTGCTATTAAGCTACATTTATTCACGAGACTATCCTCTAAGGATAAATGATCTCAGTCGGGGATATTTGCCAAACACCGAAGAACATTTGAAATTGTTGAGCGGAAGCTATATAAGTGAATATATTAATTATGACTATGAGTGTATGGTCTCTGTATGTGGCATAGAAAGTGTATTCATTTATCAGGGCTGCTATAACATTCTGCAAATTTGGTGACTTTAGTCTATAGACATTTATTCTCTCATAGTTCTGGTGTCCACAGTCCAACATTAGGATGTCAGCACAACTTTATTCCTTACCACATTTCTAAGGGAGAATTTGTTCCATGCCTGACCACATCACTCCACTATCTTGTCTTCATGCTGTCTTTTCCTCTGTGTGTCTCTGTTTCTGTGTGTCTATTGTGGAATCACTAGCCATTGGGCTTTGATACCACCTAGATAATCCAGGATGATCCCCTCATCTCAAAATCCATGATTTAATTACATTGTGAAGTTCCCTTTTTCCTAAAAATATAACACTCATACGAATGTGGAATTAGAACAAAAGGCAATATCTTTTTCTGGACTACCATTTTGTGCACTACAGAAAAGAAGATATTTCAACTTTAGTTTTGTCTTGTTTTTAACATATGTATGTCTTAAAATTAGATTTATAATAATTCTTTGAAGAAAAGCATTATGAATCTTTCTGGTGTATAATTTTTATTATCATGTATGTAGTTATTGTAAGCATAATACTTGATTCCTTATTAATAATTTCCCTTGAAAAACTCTGCTCCTTGGTTGTGGGAGACAACTGGAGCGAGTCCCCTTGAATGCAGAACAATTGCTGCAACTTTGATTATATTGAGACTTATTTCCTTATGATGATATATACAGAGCTGACTAAGGTATTTCCTCCTCTCTTCAATTGGCCCTAAGCCTTGCACATAAGGCTAGCCTAGGTACTGGTACGTAATCTCTAAAGCCATTCGACAGTCTCCTGTTTCCTCCCATAGTGATCTCTGTAAGATATATAGGCATAGCAGGATGGCAGAGCCAATGAACTCCAGGAATGTCAACTGGGTATGAGCATCGAGAAAGAGGCTGTGAGTCCCCAGGGCATAAAAGTTTACATATCAGAAGCAGGTGCTGGTATGTAGTCTTTAAGGCCTTCAGACAGTGTCCTGTTTTCTCCCATAGTGACCTTTGTAAAATATATAAAGCACAGTGGGATGGCAGGGTCAGTGAGCTCCAGGAATGTTGACTGGGTATGAGCCTCAAGGAAGAGGCTATGAGTTCCCAGCGCATAAAATTTGCATATCAGAAACTGAAGCAGCAGCTTCCTAAAACAATTCAGTTGTTATCTTGATTGGGTTGTGCAAATTGATCCCTCTGCATATTTTTATCTGCATTTTGCAGAGATACCTTTCTCACTACCTTGCTAGCCAGCTCAAGTTACTCACATAGTTCCCGCCATCCTCACTGTCACTCATCCTCAAGCCACCCCCTTGCTTCACTAGTTAATACTAAATTTTTTTTTTTTTTTTTGGTGGCACCAAGGATTGAACTCACAACCTCACGCCTGCCAGGGAGGCGCTTAAGCTACTGAGCCAAACTCCTGGCTTCACTAGTTAATACATTCTGGGAGAGGCCTAGGATCAAGGCCTTTGTTTGCATGTCCTCAGGAGGATTAGACTCAAGACCCCTTGGCTGCCCTTAACCTTGAATATGTCTTGGAGTCTTTACTTTCCCCGTGGGTTGCATTGGAGATGGTAGATTGGAATTAACTTGCTGGGATTCCAATAACATCTCAGTGGAATTATAAATATAATTTCTTGGATTGTGAGAAAGACTAGAGAAAGGATTACAGTACTTAGATTACCATACTCAATATTTGGGGCTACAATACTTGGTGATAGTGGTTGACAACTTGAAGATTATCCCCAAACACTCAGCATATCGACACTCCCTGGTCCATGTTAACCAACTGATCAAACACAGTTTCGTGATTAACTGGAAAGCATGTATTAAGCTGTTACAATGGTGTTACTCACTGTATCTGTTTTGTAAAAGCCTTTATTTAGAAAAATTGTATGAACATCTAGTTGACTGGCAAAAATAGGGACAAAGCATGAATCTATTTTTGTCTGTCA
>RJWM01030244.1:0-23608 GCA_004363535.1 Dasyprocta punctata
TTATTTGCCATGTTTTGTTTGCAGAATGAAAGTACATGAGAATGCGATGAGTTTGATAAAAGCAAGTAAAAACTTAGATTGTCACAAAAATAATACTATAAAGATTGAAAATATTTCCTTCCTTTTCAAAATGTACATACAATTATTAAATTTTTTCTTATTAAAGTCGATTAGAAAATGGTATTATTATAAATATGGTAGAAATTATACAAAGATTACTCAGAAGTTAAATGTCTGCTGCATATTGTACCTTAAATGTTCACATATCTCTCAGACTTTCTATGAATGAATACATTTTGTCTCATCTTCGGGAAATGATATACTTCCTTTTGGTTTTGAAGGAATTAAAGATATTTGTAGTTTCAAATTTCTTGCCCAAAAATTTTCCTGAATTCAAAAGGTAAAAAATGCTCAATATTTTCACATATGTGAAATTAATGAATTTAGTTTTTTCAAACTTTGTACGATAGCATTCTTGTGGTCTGTAATTATTTTCTTCACTGTGGAAATTTGATGCTCATAAGTAACACATCTGAATCACACTTCCGTCCTCTTCCTCTTCCCTTCCTGTCCCCTCCTTTAGTCCTTTGATTTCCTTTCTATTCCCACAAGAGCTCTCTCCATGTTTCCTATTATCCATATTTATTTTGCACTTAATTTGTTTGTAATTTAGGATTTTAACATTAGAGAAAACATAATATTTAAAATTCTGAGTCTGATTTATTTGGTTCAAAATTATGGTCTGAAAGTGCACTCATTCTCCTACAAAAAACTCAAATTTATCTTTATGGAAGAGTAACACTCCATTTACATAAATTCTCTATTTTCTTTATTCACTCATGTGTTGCACATCAATAATGCACTTCCAAGATATGAAGAATTGAACCATAACTTGAAATCTGGAATGAGGATTTTTCTTGCTGTACACTTTGCTCAGTATTCCTTTGGTGAATCTATGGACCTTTGATTTCTATATCAATTTAGGATTCTTGTTTCTAGTTCTATAGGCAATGCCATTGATAAATGGATTACAGTTACATTAAATTTGTACATGAGTGACATCAGAATAGACACTTAGCCATCGTTGGCTCTGAATATTCAGAAATAGGAGATACATTCCTATTTTCCACTTTAATCTGCTTTTTTATGAGTTTCACAATTTTCATTATAGAATGTCTATCATTTACATGATACAAAAAATAAACTTTCTTTGATTTCCTCAGTTTGATTAATTCCTGTTGAATTTTTTGAAGCCATCGTTGGTAGTATCATTGTCTTAAGTTTTTTCTCAATTGTTTCATTGCTGGTGTACAGCACAACTATTGATTTTTGTATTGACTTTTTATCTGGATACCTTGCTCAAATTGCTTACTATACCTAGCAGGTCTTGTATGTTGAAATTTTGGGTCTTCTATTAAAGTTCAGGTCATCAGAGAATAAGATAATTTCATCTCCTCTTTTGCTATAGCTGTCTTTCATATATATGTATGTTCATACATATGCATATATACATATTCATACATATATATGCACATATAAGTAGTTGCCATTGGTGTTGTTGCTGGTGCTGCGGCATTTCTTGACTCCTCTGGCTGATATTTGAGTACTGTATTGAACAGGAGTGGTGATAGTAGATATATTTGTCTTGTTCCTGTTTTAGGTCAAAACTTTCAGCTTTTTACAATTTGATATATTATTGACAATAGATTTGGTACAAACATTTTTATCAGATAGGGATGAAGTCCCTCTGTTTCCAGTTTTTCAGGGTCTTTCCTTATGAAAAGCTGTTGGAGATTCTTCTTCTTTTTTTTTTTTTTAAACCAGGAATTGAACTCATGACCTGACACTTGCCAGGCAGGTGTTTGTGCTGCTGAGCTAAATCCCCAGCCCTTGGTTGGAGTTTCAGAAAGGCTTTTTCTGTGTCTGTTGGATGCCCCTGTGAATTTTGTCCTTACTTCAGTTTGTATGATGACTACGTTATTGATTTGCAAATGCTGAAGTATCTTTGCATTCATAGGATGAATCCTACCCAGTCATGATGTGTGCTCTTTTAATGATTTGCATTCTGTTCATCAGTGACTTGTTGAGGATCTTTACATCTATGCTCATGGATGACATTGGCATGTAGTTTTCCTTTTTAATTGGGTCTTTGTCCATCTGTGGAATCAAGATAATGCTAGCTTCCAGGAATGTGTTTGGTAGTGTTTCCTTTTTGTGCCATTTCCTTAAAGAGATTGAAGAGTTTTTCCATGAGATTTTTCCCTAAAGTGTTTGTGTAATCAGTGGTGAATCGTTCACATCATGGATGTTTTGTAACAGCTCAGTTTTTACTATGCCTCAATATCATTGCCTATTATTGTATTATTCAAAGAGAGTGTTTTTATTCACTCACTTTTTTAAAAGAAAAAAACCTATAAAATTGAGCTTCAAAACAGGCTAGTAGGAGAGTAACAGTAATTAACACATTGCATATTGTTATATTCATAGCAGTTGTTTGGACTACAAATTACAGACATGAGCTATTGTCCAAACAATATTAGCACAGAATTTTTGTAGTTTGTACATGTCTCTAAATCTAACTATGGCCATTTCTTTTGCATTCTCCAGTTTGTTGGAGTACAGATATTTTAAATAACTGCTAATAATCTCATTTTCCATGTTATTCATCTGAATTTTACTTTTGTCATATTGCATTGATATGGTCTTTACTCTTCCTTTGTTTCTTGAAATTGGATAAGGATTTGTCTGTTCATTCTTTGGAAGATCCACCTTTTTGATTCACCGATTCTTAGTTTTGTGTTTTCTGTGCCAGTTTCACTAATTTTTGCTTCAGTCTTCATAATTACATTCTTTGTATTAGCTCTGAGTTTTGATTGTTCTTGTTTTAATTGAATCTTGAGTTTTATTATTGAGTTATTTGGACTTGCTCTGTTTTTTTTCTGATGTAGAAATCACAGCTATAAATTTCCCTTTAATATGGCTTTCCTTGTCTACCATATAATTTGTTTGATTTTAGGAATTGATTTTTTTCTCATTTTCTTCTGTGATCCATTGTTTTTCAGAAATATATTGTTTCATCTCCATGTGTTTACATATCTTCTTGTTTTGCTTTCCACATTAGTTGCACTATGATCTAATAATTTGCATGTGATCAATTTCAATTATTTGTATTTCCTTACATGAGTTTTATTGGCTAGTATTAGTCTATCTGGAGAAGCTCCGTGTGCTGCAGTGAAAATGTCTATTCCATTATTGTTGAGTTGAACCATCTAATACATTCATTTGTTCAAAATTTCAGCTGAACTCTGGTAAGTTCTTTGCTGTTTTACTCTTTGTGTGTGTGTGTGTGTGTGTGTGTGTGTGTGTGTGTGTGAGAGTTTGTGTGTGTGTATGTGTACAGTGAAATGGGAAGAAGTTGTTCAAAATAAAAAAGAAACTAGGATGGGTGAAAAAGGAAAAGACAGAAGAGAATGGGAAAAAGGCAAGCAGTCATACTATTAGTATCTCTTTGCTCATTACAGAAAAAGGTCTGTGCTAATAGAGATGGGGAAAATTTTCATGCCCCTATCTTGTACCTGGAGCAACAACTTTAAAGACAACAATATACAATGTATTAACTGTTGTTTTTTTCCTTTGATTTTGCTGTGAAATTTTGTTTTATGTTATTTCCATAAAATAAAAACAAATAATTATCTCATTTTCATGCACTTTATTCCACTATGAACAAATGGAAAATAAAAACATATATGTGAGTGAATCATAGCTAGGCAGGTATTATACTAAAACATCAAAATGAAGCATGGCCTGGATCTTAGGGACAGGATCACATCACATCGTGTGCTCCCAGTGAGCCTGTCTGTTCTTCCCCATAGCGTTGGCCCTGGCAGCCTGGAGAGCATCTCGGTGCCCAAAAAAGGACTCTGCCCTCACCTTGGCCTCAGGCCAGGCCATGTCCTCAGTGAATGGCCCTCTCTTGTCCGGGTCTCAGTGGACATTCCCCAGGGCCACAGCCCATCCTTAGACTCAGTCTGCAGCTACAGGACAGGAATCATGGTGCTGTTCAGTCTGCTTGGAGGTCTTTGAAATATGAAGTGCAGGATTTAGAATTTAGAGGTGAATATGCACACTGGTCAGGATAGTGCTCAAAATATTTACTTAGATAAATGATGGTGTTCACCTGTGACTGTGATCTCTCTTGATGTGACCATGAGAATCTGCCAGAAGTGTGTGGATCTCAAGGGTGATGGGCTGTTCAGCAGATGAATCCACAGATTTTCAGAGCTAAAAGTGCTCTCAGGAGCTAGGGTCAGGCTGCAGGTGGGCAGGGCTGTGTGTCATTAAGTTTGCGTCTCCTGCGCACACTCTTTCTGACCCACTCAGGCTCCTGCCCTCTGTGCACGGAGCAGCTCTGCTTCTCCTGCCCTGCTGCTCTGAGGATCCTGCCTTGAGGCCAGCAGCCCTGCCAATCAGTTCAAAGCCAAGTTAAACCTCTCTTCAAGGTTGTAGGTGTTGCATATTTTGTCTGAAACTTGAAAACAAACCAGAAAAGAACAAAAGGGAAGAAAGAAAAGCACACCAGTACCACAGGTAAGTAAGGCAGTGGGTTTTTCAATTGGGAAGATAATAAGGGGTATTTATCCTAATTTTATTTTTTATTTATTATGTGGTAGGAGAAATTCTGGCAAGTGCTTAAGAGAACTGTTTCAGAAACAGATTAGAAGTTGGATTTGAGGATGTCTGTACGCTTTGCACACCTCTGTGCAGCAGACGTCCTGCACTGTGAAGTGCAGACAGCAGGAGCTGATTTTGGAGCCAACCCTGAGTGTGATCTCTGCAGGGGACGCAGGTGGTACCAGGGGAAAGGGTGAGAGAAGGTTCCCCGGCATGCACCCTCCATGGACGCAAGTGACCCTCGAAAAATCCTCAATGCTAACTGTCCAAATTCACAGTGAGGGCAGCACAGAATGTATTTCTCTCTTCAAGGATCTACTTTGGGTATTATTTTTGCTTGTTTTCTTTGAATCTTTTCTGTTTTTGCAGAAATAATGAGTGATTCTGTGAGCTTTTGTAGACTTCATATTGTTTACTCTTTCCTGTTTTCCTTTCCCATTACTCCATTTTATTGTAATGAAATACCTGGCTATTACAATGATTATTTCAAAATGAAAATATTAAATAGTCATAATGGTAAAAAAGAGTTGAGACTGGTTACACAAAGCAGTCATAACTTTTAAAGTCAAAACACTAACTGTGGAAAGGATTCCGTAAGCATGTGAAATGTAGGTCTTTCCATATTTGTTCAAATCCAGTTTGCCCTTTATGCTTTTAAATGTGAAAATTATTTATTTTTATTTATGTACAGAAAAAAATATTTCAACAAGGTAATAGAAATATTGTCTACTTTACTGACACACAAAAACTTTATTGAGTACTAAATAGACATAGTTCACAAAAACAATTTGAATTTTGCCATTCGTCAATCACAGTGAATCTCATATACATTTTTAAATAATGATCATTATTCTGATGCTATGATGATGTTAGTGATGAAGATCTAAACTTTTAGTCGCTAGTTAGTGCTGTCTTATATTAAGACTTCTACTGAATGTTGACTGTGTATTCTCTGGGAGGGAGCCTGTAATAATTCATGTTTCTTTCTCTGAAGACTCGGTGCGATGTTACCAACCAAAGTTTGCCTTTCTCAAATGTTAATGGAAAGAATTAGATCCAGATTCAAATGTAAACTTTACCTGCTGAACTTATGCAAGGTAGAAAATCAAGATCAACTTCATTCTACAAAACTCCATGCATCCATTGTATGCACCCATGAAATACCTTTCCGCCTACTTCCCTGCTGGTGTAGTAATGCTAATGCATCCTTGTGGAACTTCAGAGCAGCATAGAACTTAGGGGCACTCAAGCACACAGAAATATTACTGGATACTATGGACTTCTTTGTACCCTAACAATAATCCTTTATGCCATTCAAAACACTGAAAATAAATACTGTGTCATTATGAAACGAGATCAGTTACCCCTAAGTGCAGAAAATAATCTAGACCCCTGTGCAGTCTTTGGATCTTCCTCAGTGACTGTGTTATGGAAATGCAGAGAAGGGGACCTAAGAGATCTCAGGCGCACACTGTGAGAACTTGCCTCACCGACCTGCTGAGTAGACTGAGATTCTATGGAACTCGTTTTACTATGTGGTGAATTCAGGGAACTGAGGTCAGGACATAGAATCTCTAGACATATAAATAGACAGACTCAGGCATGAGCGGGTGTGTGAGAGGAGCTGTGGAGCTTTGCAGGATCAATGATGCCAAAGCCATGCCATTCACACTGACCTGACTGTCAGGCTTAGTGTACTTAGAGCTGCCTAATCCAGGGGCTCAGTTTATGGCTTTTCAGGAGCAGTAGGCTCTATTGGGTATCATGAGGAGAGAAAATTCTTTTAGATACTTGAAAAACCAGTCAGACTGTGTCATGGACTTGAGCCACATGTATTTATTTATCTGTTTAGTGTTTAAATGTTTGACATTTTATTTCATTTAAGGGTTTCTAAATATCAGGCCTCAAATTTCTTATAAACCTCCTTGCAAAGTGAAACGTAGGAGGCCTTTTAGTGAATTCAGAGTATTGCTTCATCTCTATAAATGATCATATCAAATGGAATGAAAGTAACATTGCAGTAAAAATCTGGCTTTGAGAATCCCCCGATGAATAGGGAGCTGAGTGTGGGGTCTGTGCTGCAGTGGAAATTGCACGGTGCGGACTCTGGGGGGCGCTGCTCCACGGTTCCCAGCTCTTTCACTTGGTCTCTCTGGGCACCAGGAATCCAAACATCTGCCACGACCAGGTGACTTGATAGGAAAAATTCTACTTATTGTATTAACATGGAAAACAGATTCCTGCGATGAAATGATGCAGGTTGCCTGTAAATGATGAAAACAGAATCCATTTTCATACGTGGGGAGCATTTGTAGAACTATGATTTGATGCTGAATATGTGCGTGAGTTACGCTGGAGCCGGCAAGGTTTTTTCTCTGCAGTCACGGTCTCCTATGAGTGACACTGTATTGTCGGGAATAAGACGTAGATCGTCCTTTATACTCACTTGAAAACACTGTTATATGAAGACATTTATATTCTTGTAGGACCAAGTGGAAAATTAGTCTATACAGGTGGTAAAAAATGCACAATAAGATGTCAAAGAGAATAAGTTTTAAACAATAGCATAATCTTATTTGAGCTAAAAGAAAATTTTCACACTTTGTTAATAATTTATCTCCTTTAGAGAATTTCTATTTCAATACATTTTTAATTCTTTTATTTCCTTTTTGCTTTTTATTGTTTAATGGAACATTTTAGATACACATAATGATCTTGTTCATCATAGGGAAAATATACCTGTACCTGATATATGTAAATTCTTCTATTTTTCCAATCTGCATCTCCTCCTTCATCTCTTCCTCCACATCTTATTTACAAAAGCTTAGTTTTCAATTTTTCCTACTTTTCTCACTTTTTTGTTTTCTCTTCCTTCTTCCCCCCCTCTTTTGCAATTGAGCTTGTTCTTCATATTTCACAATATCTGTTATATATTTGATCCTTATTTACACTTTCAGTTTTTCTTAGCAGAAATTCAATGGTATATTTGCAGTGTGGAGCCACCTCATGTCAGGGTTATTCTTTACATGTATTTGAAAATTAACTCAACCAGACATTTAAAAGATGTTTAATTACATGGGCACATAAATATATGTGCTTGTGTTTATTAAAATGTTCGTACTTAACACTCACAATAAAATACACAGTCAGTGAACCCCAAGCCTGGCACTGTCCTTTCAGGTGGGGCAGAGCCCTGACCCAAGCTCTGCTGCTCCTCAGCTGCTCTGACTCCGTCCTCAGGCTTCCTGCGCGCTCTGTCTTCCCCATAACCGTCAGCACCACTGGGGTCCACGTTCCACAACTAGGGGGAATATGAGGAAATCAGAGTAAGTGGACAGGTTTAAAATGGGCTTCATGTGGTTCCAAATAGATATCACACTGAGCAGAAGATTAAAAGGATAGATGGATAGATAGATCAATAGATGATAGATATAGATTGATAGGCAGATATAGATAGATGATAGTTTTTTTTAATAAAAAATGTTCTTTTATGTTACTGAAACAAATATTGGATGCCTGAGACTGCTTCCTGTCAGGAAAGGTGCTTGAATACTCTGCACACAACACACTATGGTGCTGTACTGGAATAATTGTCCACTGGATCTTGTATAATCAAAGAACTGCTGATGGGTGTCCCTGAGGTATGATGTGGGGTATCAGATCTGACGTGGCATTTGTTTTTCTATCCCATGCTTCATTTCCCAATCCATGACCAAGGTAACTGACTTCTCATGGACAGTGTGTCTCTGACAGAACTATTCAAGCAGCAAGTGACAGGAATTGCTCCTAGGTTCAGTGCATTAGTATTAATAATATCATACTTTCTTCTTGATGAAAATTTAATTTCTTATATAAATTTCCTGGGGTTGGGTCAGTCTACCCTTATTTTGTTTCCAATGAAACTTTTAAAAATAATTTGTTCTACTAAATTTTTCTATGCCAAATTCCACAAATCAAAGAATAAGGAAAGCAAAGTATTCAAACCTGACTCATGATACTGTTTCACATACCTTCAGCTGTATTTAGAATCCACATATAGAATAATTTTAGTACATGAGAGGGTTTTGGTTACTATATTAAGATAAAGATACTTGGGCAAATTTTACTGTTTAATTCATTTCAGTGTACACAGTTCTGTAGCACTTTACTTTTGCACTGTTGTGCATCTACTATACAAGGCTTCTCCAGAACTTGTCCCTCTCCCTGAACAAAAGCTGTGAACTGAAATAATCTCTGCCCTCCTCTCTGTTCACCCCGCCCTTGCCATCCAGCTCTTCACTCTCTATCCCTGTGATTCGTGGTTTATACTGCGGAGAAGTGAATTTATACCACATTCGTCTCTTTGTGGTTCTTTGTTTCACTTAGCATACTGTCATCACGGTTTATCCATGTGTCAGTGTTTGTTCTCCTTGAAAAACTGCATGTACTACATTGGATATCATACCAGATAATCTTTAGTGATTCAATTAAATTGTTTCTTCCTTGTGGATATTGTGAAGTATGCCAATTTGAAAAGAGATATGGAAAGAACTCAAGTACATGTTTAAATATGAAATTACTAGATCATGTTTAAATTTTCCTCATTTTTGATGAATTACTGTCTTCCATACTGTCAGAAAAATTCTGTCTCTGATGAAAATGCACAATGATTTCCAATTTCTCTATGCCTTCATGAAAATATACATTGTTTTATTTGGTTCTTTGATGAAAGCTTCCCTGCTGAAAGTGCAGTGGTGTTTCATTTTCATTTTTATCTATATGTCCTAACTGATTCCTGTTACTGAGTATTTTTCAGTATGGCTCTACTTCACTTCAATGACTTCTTTGGAGAAATTCAGAATGCTATAAAATGTGTCGTGGAGGTAGATTTTGAATAAGAGAAGGTGATAGTCAATGTTGAACATAATAATATGAGTTATAAGACTTTATAAAAGATGTGTGTGGCAATAAGAATTCATTATATGCTTCCAAACAAATAAAAATTACAATGATATCAGACCTAAAGGATGATCTGCTTAGAAATTTTGGGCAAAGACTGCATCAAAGAAGGATATGTATTTCATTAAAAGAAGTATCTACAGGTTAAAGTAATAGAGTTCATTCTGAAAAAAAACTTTAAGAAAAGATACATATGTGTATTAAAATTTATTCAGAATATGAACCATATTAAAAAGTGCTTTTGCATGCATTTCTAAGCATAAATTTTGAACATAAATCACAATTTGATGTTGTGCAAATGACAATGTGGCAGTAAACCATTTTTTATTAAGAAAAAACACTGTATTTCATGGACATATAATAAAAATATTGTGATATAAAGTTTGAGATTTCTTACTAAACTTTTATGTGATAAATGATTGTTTTATAAAATAATAATGTCTTGGAAGGAAAGTTTCAATTTAATTTTTTAAAATTGTTTCTTCACTTAAATGTTTGGAATTTATGAATCAATGATGAGCTAATTTTACTAGGAAATTTTTCGAAGTTGGTTAACGATCAATACAAATTCACAATTATGATTTAAAATATGTGCAAATTATGAATAAATCACAAGATGATTACACTACAAAATTTGTCAAATTTGGTAAAGCTCTATACATATTTGCTATTGTGTCTGTCTCTAGGATAAGGCATATAGATGCATAATGGAAAATTACACCCTGACCTCTACTGACTTCATCCTACTGGGCCTCTTTCCACCATCAAGGGTTGGTCTTGTCCTCCTCATTCTCATTGTCCCCATCTTCCTAATGGCCTTGGTTGGCAACCTGTCCATGGTCCTGCTCATCCTCCTGGATGCCCATCTCCACACACCCATGTATGTCCTGCTCAGTCAGCTCTCCCTCATGGACCTCATTTATATCTGCACCACTGTCCCCAAGATGGTTTATGGTTTTCTATCTGGAATCAAGTCCATTTCCTTCATTGGGTGTGGGATCCAGAGTTTCTTCTTCCTGACTTTAGCAGGTTCAGAAGGACTGATCCTGATGTCGATGGCCTATGACCGTTATGTGGCTATTTGCTTTCCTCTGCACTACGCCATCCGCATGAACAGAAGAGTGTGTGTACTGATGATTCTGGGATCTTGGGCAATAGGTGCTATCAATGCCTGTGCTCACACAGTATATGCCCTTCATATCCCTTACTGCAGGTCCAGGGCCATCAATCATTTCTTCTGTGATGTCCCAGCCATGCTGAATCTGGCCTGCATGGACACCAGGGTCTATGAGTACACTGTTTTTCTGAGTACCACCTTTTTCCTCCTGTTCCCTTCCACCGTCATTGTGTTTTCCTATGGGAAAATTCTCATTGCTGTCTACCACATGCACTCACAGGAAGGCAGGAAGAAGGCTTATTCCACCTGTAGCACCCACCTCACCGTGGTGACTTTCTACATTGCACCTTTTGCTTACACTTATCTCCGCCCAAAGTCCCTCCGATCTCCAGCAGAGGACAAGGTCCTGGCTGTCTTCTACATCATCCTCACCCCAGTGCTCAACCCTGTGATCTACAGCCTGAGGAATAAGGAGGTGACAGGAGCCCTGAGAAAAGTGACGCAGAGAATCTGCTTTGCAAAAATGTAGATAAACTTGCGCCCTTGTGCATTCATCCTTGTGTCTGCACTAGAAAATTGCTCAATGCCTTTGTCTCACAAAGTAAGATTAATCTGTAGAATTTTAAAATTTAAAGATTTGATACAACATTTATGTGTTCTAGGGAATGATTTTCATTTTACGTTGTTGCTTTGTCTTCATCAAAATAATGAGCCTCTATCTTTCTTTAATGTGTGGACAATATTTTGCAGACATGAAGAAATGACAAGGGAACATGTTGAAAACTTTGTACACTTGAGAATACAAGGTATGATAAAAAAAGCTTTTGAATGTTTAATGTAGGGGACCACAAATTCACAGTGTCTGGTTTTACATATTTTCCTGTGAGATGAAAGAAAGGCTTAGGATTATTGGTACCACCCATCTGAGTTTTCACATTGACTCTTCTTAGTGTAAGATCATCTATGCCATTGTGAGTCATTTTAGGATTATACTCAAAGTCAAGATACTTCTCTGAGATTAACATAATCTGCTACTTAGAAAAGTCTTTGAACCACTCCCAAGATCCTGCTGAGTTTCCTGTGTTTTCCACTGTAATCCCTTCATTGACTGAAAAAATAAATATGGGCTGCTCAGAGACAGGTCTTGTCTTAGCTTTCAGAGTCTGGAACTCTGTACAAGGGTTTTGATCCTCTTGGAACCCTAAAATTGTAACACTTATCTCATTTATTTTAACCTTCGCCATATATTCATTTGGGAGATTGGGGGGATCTAGGTCAGGTGCCCAATAGTTTAATAAATTGATACTGTAAAACACACATTGCCAGTAATCCCTTCCAAATCCTGCCCTCATTTAAGCACACTTATTTCATCTTTTTTGCTGCTTTCTGAAGCACTTGAGGATGTCCCCTTTCTTGTCATTCCTTGTGCTGTTGTGGCCCCTGTTATGTCTTGAATTGATACAAAATACTTACCTTTCCTGGTTATTTTCACTTTGGAAAACAGCCAGAGGTTGCATGATGCCAGATCTGGTGAAGCAAGTGGATGAAATCACAGCAGAATTCTTGTTATTTTTATCCTGCTTTCCAAAGACACTCAAGCAGAGGATTCCCACAGCTACCTCAGCATGGACAGGATCAATGGGATGAGTATATTTACAGTGTTGGGAAGGCTGTCATGAGGATTAGTAGTAATGTGTCCTTTTAAAATTAAGTACGCTTATTGTTACATATTAGACAAGCATAATGATCACATTCATCACAGGGAATTTGTACCTGTATGCAGTATATTTTGATTCTTTTTTTCCCATCCCCCGACCATCCCTTCAGTGCTTCCCCCCCCACTTTATTTGCAAAAGACGTCTCCATTTTTTCCTTATTTTCTTGTTTTTTTTCTTTTCCCTTTCTTCCTGTCTCCCTCTTTTCCTGTGATCATATTTTAAAATTAATACATGAATCATATACTGTAATGGCCACCTGTATTAATGTTGATTCTACAACTTTTATATATGTTAATTTTACCAAACAAGACCAAAGTACTGCAGATATTTTTAATGGTTTTGTCTGGATGACATTATTTTATGCCATCCAGACATTTATTTTATGTTAATTTACACTTAGGGCATGCTGTGTAGTTTTCTAATATTTTACTTCATTTATAATAATTTTTCAGATGACATTTTGAAACACGCAGTCAAATTGTTCCTTATTTAAAATATTATGGTAACATAATAATACAGATGATTAAAAGATTTGCGTAGATTTTCAGAGGTCTTCTGCCACTCAGAACGAGGGGCAAGTTTGTACTTTCACGTGACTCATCCTGGGTTTACTCATTAAATTCTACGGAAATAATTCAGTAAGTCTCTGCCTAGAGATCAATATTGACGTCTGCAAAAACCCAATTCATCTTCTACTTTTTGGTCTCTAAGTCATTCCTGTCCAAAAGTGTGTCTTTCGGGGAAAATTCTCATTGTCTAGCGACAAATCGAAAGGAACGCAGGGACGTGATGGGAAAGCTTTGCAGACCCAAACCGTGATGGTGCTAGCGACTCAGAGTCGCGTGGACCGCGGTGGAACCCGCGGACCGCTGTTGGCGTTGAAGACCAAAACCTTGAGTCACGCAGCGGCAAATGAGCCCAACTGGGCTCCACTCGCATCACGTGGAAATTTCTTATCACGAGGAGCCCTATTGAGGAGTATAATAAGATTTAAAAATAAGAGTTTTTTCCTTACTGAAAATGCTGAGTCCTCTCCCTCACAGTCAAATGCAAAGGAAGCAGAGAAATCAACCCACCTCGGCCGGGTCTCGCACCCCCGCCCATGACTGCACTGAGCACGCACAGCGGGGCCCACGCGCTGTCCCGGTCTCATGAGAAGAAACTGGGGCACTGGGTTCCCTCGCTAGTGCTCTCAGCTACAGTCACGGTCGCCCTGAAGGTTTCCATGTAGGTTTCTTTTATCATTTTAAGTGTTCGATTTCTTTCGCCGTCTTCCTCAGAGGGGCCGTTTGTTCTTTTGGTTTTCTTTTTCCAGCATAGAAACCATGAGATAGATAAAGAGATGAAAGGGAGATGAAGGGGACACAGAAAAGAGGAAGATTTGCTTTGCACATGTATCAGCTTCTTACTTTTAATGTAATTAGTATGTACTGAAAGCATATATAAATAAAAATTTTTTAAAAACCGTCAGTTTTTCAAATGTAAAAATATTGAAAAATCTGTGCTTTTGACTGCAAGAAGTTCTTCCAAGAATGAAAATAATAAACATATTTTTAAATTCTTTAAAAGAACATAGGTGATAGTATAATTTCCTAAGAGAAAGGGTGATTATTACATAAAATCTATGAAATATTTGTGAACATTGAAGTTACTATATTCAATGAAATTTAATTTGTGAATATTACATTATTAATTCAAATACATGACGTCTTAGTTACTTTTCACTCGTTGCCAAGACAAAATACCTGATGCCCAAAATTAGGGAAGGACAGATTTATTCTTACAGTTTCTTGGGAGTTTCAGTCCAAAATTAGTTGGCTCCAAGTCAGCATGGTATGGCGGGGCTGCCCTTCATGGCAGCTGCAAGCCACAAGGTGCACTGGCAAGAGAGAAAGGAAGCAAGAGGAAGACCTGCCTTCACCTGCACTGTATCTCAGCTCCACCCCTGGGTGTGTGCAGCATTTATGTTGCCAATCCTAGTGCTAGACAACAGACTGAACACAAGCACTAGACTCAGCCCTACCAAAAGTATGAGGACTTGGGAGGGCATAGCATGCCCAATACACATGACAATGATACTATCACTTTCATTATCTATTTTCATAAGAGAAATGTAGTTCATAAATTAATGGAAATTTGCAATGCAGAGAAAATAGTATACTACTGGATAGCACAGTTTATATAATATTCTAAAAATTTCTAGTTATGGATTTATTAAACTCATTTCACTTTCATTTACTTTCTTCCAGTGCACTAAAATAGACACTAAAATAATACGTATGATAAATCATAACCATGAATGCACTGAATCACAACATGACCACAAAACATGTCTCAGCATCTCAGAGGCAGGACAGCATGGGCTGCTCCAAAGAAACCTGTCTGCTCTTCCTCATGGCACAGGCCGGGTGGCCTGAAGAGCATCTCAGTGCCCATCAGGACTCTGCCCTCACCTTGGTGCCAGGCCAGGCCATGTCCTCAGTTATCGGGGACCCGGCCTAGATCCCCAATCTCCTTAACGAGTGTACAGCAAAGGCTTAGATAAATGAGACAAGTGGTATGATTTTAGGGCTCCAGGAGGAACAAAGCCCCTTGCAGAGTTCTTAACTCTGAGGCTATCATGAGGGCTAAGACAAAGAGCCTCTCTTAGCTGCCCATATTTATTTTCATAGCAGACAAAGAGAGGGGATACTGAGGAAAGCACAGGAAATGAGCAGGACCTTGGGAATCACTTCAAAGACTTCTCCAAGTAGTAAATTGTGCCAATTAAGGGAAACTGTCTTATCTCCATGATGACATTTATGGTGGGAAAGAGAGCCTGTAGATATGTAATGTTTGCAGCTGCAGCCTTTATCTATTTAATTGAGTTTGAGCCAGGTGTCATCGGTCTTGACCTTATCTTGCCATTTGAGGTATCTCTGGCCTCATTGGCCACTACAGACCTCCACCAGGACCAGTAATTCATAGAGGTTCATTTACTATGAATCAGCTCTCATTGCCAGGCAAGGGGCCTAGGCCTTGGACAGGCTCACAATTAAACAGAAAGCCAATTAGTTAATTTTAAATCCTGCTCAGAGCTGCTTCATAGTGGTCTTCAACACTCAGTGACTGGCCTTCTCCTGTCTGGGTCTCAGTGGACATTCCCCAGCACCACAACCCATCCTTAGACTCAGTCTGCAGCTACAGAAGGACAGGAATCGTGGTGCTGCCCAGTCTGCTTGGAGGTCTCTGAAGTGCCAAGTGCAGGAAGGAAAGGTGAGGATGCACATTTGTCAGGATAGTACTCAAAAGTTTACTCAAGTAAAAGATGGTGCTCACCTGTGCCTGTGGGCTAATTCTCACCTTGAGAGGATGAAAGGATCTAGAAGAGGTGATCAGGTCAATGGGGTGATACAGGGAGAGTAGATTAGCACACTGATGTAACAGCTGGAAGTGCTGTCAGGAGGAAGCCAGGCTTGGAGTTGGACATTGATAGCTTAGATCTCATGGTGATGCTTTCAGACACATTCAACTTTCTCTACCATGACCTGAGCAGCTTTGTTTCTCCTGACCCTTCAGCTTTGAGCATCCTATCTTGAAATCATCCACTCACCAAATGGAACCCTGAGCCACATTAAACCTATCCTCTTTAGGCTGCAGGTGTCTGGGATTTTGTTCAGCATCCTGCAAGCTGATCAATGCAACAGCTAACCCAGGAAGTGAGTGTTTCAAAGTGGGGAGGAATTGTCACACTAATCCTAATTTTACTTGTATATTTTTCCATATGGGATAGAAATTCTGTTAAGTGTTTAAGAGAGCTCAGTTTCAGAGAAACCAGAAGTAGAATTTGAGGACAAGTTACTATACTTTTCACACTGCTGTGCAGCACAGCTCCTGGGTTATGAGGTGCAGGCAGCAGAAACTGCTGTTGGAGCCAATTGTGAGTGTGTTCTCTGCAGGGGACGGCAGAGGGTGACAGTGGAAGTGTTGAGAGCACATTGCACTGTGTGTGCTGTCCACGGAGTCGAGTGACACGTGGAGGATAAAGTCAGCACTTAGAGTCCAAATTCACAGAGTGGTCGGTACAGAACCCAGTACTTTGCTTTCTTGTTTTTTTTTTTTTTTTCTTTTCAATTTGGTTTGTACTTGTTTTCCTTGATTTTTTCTTTCTGAGTGAAGAGCGATTGTCTGCACATTTGCAACCTTACTACGGTCTCCTGTTTTCTGTTTTACCTTTCATGAATCCATTATATTTTACTCAAATACCAGGAAATTATAATTATTTCAATATGAAAATGTGTAATGGACCTTATGGTAAAAGAAAAATGGTACTGTTTTAAATTACCAAATCATAAAGTAATAACTTAGTTTTTAACAATAAAAGTCTTCTAACAGGGTTGATACAACCACATGCATACTAGCTGCGTTAGAGTTTTCCAGAACTTTCACTCAAATCCAATTTGTGACAAATTGTAGGGTTTCTGTTGTTAATTTTTAACTTTCTCATTGTTTAAATTCCTGTATAGAACACAAATTTTAAGAAAAATAATATTATTGGCATCTAATTTAGGAACCAACCAAAATGCTTTGAGAATGAAATCAATATGGTTTACAGAACCAATCTGAAATGTACATCACAATATCAACATAGTTGACAGCAAGTATGGTAGCATAGATGATGACAATTTTGTAGATGGAGATGAAAGCATTAGTGATGGAGACTAAATCCTTAGGTACTGTTCAATGCTGTCTTAGAACATGCCCTGAGTTTTCTCACAGGCAGCCTGAAGTTACTCATGTTTGCTTCTTTGTACACTCAAAGTGACCTTAGAAACTGGAGTTTACCATTCCAATGGCCAAAGGCTAGATTTAGATAAAGATTTAAAACTAATCTTTCTGCTGTGCATATGAACATCAAAGGAGACAAAGTCATTCTCACTGCAGGACAAAATTCAAAGGATATCCTAATACAATTGATTTCTCTGTATGAAAGAAAATGTCTCTGCAGGTATTTCCCTATTTGTTCATTAAATGCTAATGTCTCTTTGTGAAACTTTTAGAAACATCCAAATACGCACAAAAAATAATCACTGGGTTTTACAGTCTTCTTCACAGCCTACAAACTGGATCTTTATCCTATGCTAAACAAATGGTCACAAAAGGCTGCAAAGGATAACTAAGACCAGTTATTACTAGCGAGGAAAATGGTAAGGAATACTGTTCCCTCTTCATGCCGTCTTTAGTGGAATTCATCAGGAAACACTGCAGAGAAGAGGAATCTCACTGACTTTATGCACACACTGTGAGAATGATCCTCTTTGGACTCTGCTATGACTTCTGAGATTCCACACCAGTCATTTTGCAATTGGTGAATTCCAGTTAACTGAGGGCAATGCAAAATATGTCTTAGAGTAGACAGGTAAACTTGGATATGATCAGCTTGTGCCTGGAGGTCTGGCTGACTTTCCAGAATCAGTAACTTCATGACCTTCCAATAAAACCAACCCAGCCTCAGGTTGACCTGGGAGCCAGGATTGGAACTTTAGTGGTGACCAGGAGCAGGGGATATTTCAGGGGTCATGAAAAGAGAAAAATGATTTAGTTTTCTGCAGAACAGTGTACATAGTGTGGTGGATGTGAAAATAAGCTTTTATTACTGTAATTTTTCTTTATATCTTTGACAGTTTATTGAAAGTCTTTACAAACTCCAGTCTTCCATTTCTTTGAAAATGTTCTGCAAAATGACTGCAGGCCTTTTTAATAAATGTAAATACTTCTCCCCCTGCATAAATGATCAGAATAAATGCAATAAAAGCAGCATTACTCTAGAGATCTGGCTTTGAGAATCCCCTGATCAAAAGGAGCAGAGTGTGGGGAGTCTGTGCTGCAGTGGAAACTGCACGAGGTAGACTCTGGGGTCACCATTCTTTGGTTCCCAGGACTTTCACTTGGTCTCTCTGGAGTGCACCAGTGACTCCAGTGTAAACGTTTATGCTTCTCTAGTTCCTTATATGGCTATGATGCTGTAGTGGAAAAAACTATGTATTTAATAACACAGAAATAGCAAAAGAGCCATATTCAGTGTCTCATTTTCTCCTCTACATAGAAGTGAAAGTAAAAGTGATCCATGCAATAAAATCATTCATGTGATGCTGACACAGAATTCACTGTCTTACATGTGCAGCATTTGGAGAATTTTGCTCATGAAACTCATACGTGGCTTATATTGGAGACCATGAAGCTGTTTCTCTGTAAAGAAAGTGTCCTCAGTGGGATAATTTATCACTGGAATTAGGAAGTCAGTTCTTGTTTACCCTAACAAGACATTTGTCACTGGTGACATTTACGTCTGTGGCAGCATCAGTTAGAAAATCAGTGAAACGTAGTGATGAAAGGTACACCAAAAAATGCAAAAATGACTATCTTTTAAACATTAAATCAATTATCTTGTCTAGAAAGATTTTCATACTCCTTGTGAAAAAATTATTTCCAGCAGAAAATATTAATATAAATCCTTTTCTACTTTATCTTTTCATTTTTTTTTTTTTTTTTACTGCAGTATGACCCAAACTTATTTCAGGTTCACCACACAAATATGTATGAATAGGAAGTCAACCACAACATATTTACAAGATGTTTATGTGGATTTGTATTTATTATATAAATATGTATACACATATATAGAGAGAGTTATCATGTGTGCATGAAATTATACTTACATATATACCTTGGGTTTCTGTACTATGTGTGCAGTTTCCTAGCTGGTGTGCTAGGAAATTCTGCTTACAATTTTGCATCTCAGCCTTTTCATCTATAGAATATCATTTTATGTATCACCCTGAACAGACTACTAATAGTATTATATCCTACTGCACCCTGGACCAACACTGACACGTTCCATGTGAGGACAGTCAGTAGAGCCCATGCCTGTGTCCTTCGTCTCAGGAAGTCCTGACCCAAAGTCTGCTGCAGGATTCCAACCCAGAGTCTTCCTGTGTGTACTTTCATCCCAGTAAATGTTGGTAATCTTCCTATGTGCACTACACAGTATGAGAGGAATGCAAGAAAAACAGTGTAAGTGGACACATATGCAGTGAACTTCATGCAGATTAGTTTATTTATTTCACTCAGCAGAAGAATGAATGGGTACACATGAATAGATTTGTTTTTGAGTGAAAATGTTCATTTGCACTTTTGAAACAAACACTTGATGCCTGAGGCTGCTCCCAGGTCAGGAACGGTGTTAGAGTATCACACACAGAACGCTATGGTGCTGTGCTGGAACACTTGTCCATGGGATCACGGATCATCACAGAGATGCTGATTGAAGCTTGTGAGGAATGATGTTGAACATCAGACCTGAGATGGTATTTGTTTCTCTGTTTCATGCTCCTTTTCAACTTGGTAAGTCAAGGTAAATGGCTTCTCATGCACAATGCGTCATTGACAGAGTTATTCAAAGGACAAGTGACAGAAATTGCTGTAGTGTGCAGTGCATTAGTAATTTAGAATATCAAATTTTCTACCTTCAAAATTACATTACTTGTGTAAGTTAAAGAGTTGCATCAGTCTACTTTTATATTGATTTTAATGAAATTTATAGAAATAATCCATTGTACTAAATTTTTCTTTTTAGATTTTCAAGTCAAAAAAAAAAGAATTTAAATTATTCTAACAGTGCTCGATACTTCTTTAATTACCTTAAATCATGTTGAGAATTCAAATTTAGAAGGATTTTAGTGCACTTAATGATTTTTTAATTTTATGTGAGGGTAAAGTTATGTAGGAAAATGTTCAGATTGTTTTGGAGTTCACATTTGTGTACCTCCAATACGTTAGTATAATTGTGGATTTTTTTTTACCATACATGTCCAGAACTTTTCCAACATACTGAGCTGAAACTGTGTATGTACAAAATAACAAATCTTCTCTGTATTCACCCAGCACCTGACAAGCCCATTTCACTATCTGAACATATGATTTTCACCATGCAGGGAACTGTGTAGATGTGAATATACACAGAGCTTGCCTTGAGTGGCTGGCTTATCTCACTTAGTATAGTTTCATCAACGTTCATCCCTGTTGTAGCAAGTGTCCTTATTTGTTACCGTTGAATAATGAAATACAAGGCACTGGGAACATTTTGTTTGTAGATTTGTCTGCAGATGAAAATTTAACTTGTTTTTGGAGCCAAGGATGTAGCTCAGCAGCACATCGCCTGCCTAGCAAGTATGAGTTTCTGAATTTGATTACCAATATCAAAGAAACAACCGAAAAGAAAATTTAAGTTGTTGTTACCTTGTGGCCACTGTGAAATGTGCTACTAGAAGAATCGCCATACAAGTAGCTCTTTGATTGTCTGCATCACTTATTCAGGGTGTATATCCAAGGGGGAAATTACTAGCTCATGTTCAAATCCTCTTTGTTTTAAGTAATATCTATGCAATTTTTGATTTTTTAATGAGAAAAAATAATAAAAGCAATGATAGAGAATTTCAAAACAAGCTACTAGGGGATTAACAATAGATAATATATTGTTTATCATAATCCTCAATGTAGTTGCTCAGATTCCCAGATATAGGCATGAAAATTTGTTCAAGTAATATAAGCACAAACTGTTCTTTTCAATGAATAATTGAAACTATTTATAGAAATTAGTTGTATAATTATCTTAATTATCTTGTGTTTATGTATATATATTAATACACACATGTATGTGTATGTTTATGGATATATATGCACATATTATTTTTCTCTTCCTTCTTTTATCCTCTCCCCCATCCCAGTTGTTCTTTCCTTTGGGGATTTTTTTTCCATTTCTCAGTATCTAGTGTACATTTTGGATCATATTTACTTGTTCAGTTTCTTACACTAGGGAGACAATATGATGTTTACACAAATGCTTCTGTGAGCTGGGCAGAAGGGACCTCTAATCCTAGAATTTTGAGGAATCTCCACACTGATCCCCGCAGTGGTTACACCAATCTTCACTTCCACCAACAGTGGAGAAGGGTCCTTTTTTCCCCCCACAGTCCCACCAGCATTTGTTATTGGGCAATTTCTTGATGATAGCCATTCTTTGTGATGTGAGACAGAATCTCAGTGTTTAAATTCGCATTTCTCAAATGATCAATAATGCTAAATATTTTTTCATATATTTATTTGCCATTTGTATTTTTTTATCTGAGAAGTGCACATTTAATCTCAGATGCTCATTTTTGGATTATGTCTTTAAATTTGGCTACGTGATTTTTTTTTTTTTTTTCTGGCACCGAGGATCGAACTCACATCTCCCAGCCCCTAGGTTTTGAGACAGGGTAGCACTATGTATTTCAGGCTGTTCATGTTGTAGCCCAAGCCGGCCTCAAATTCACAACTCTCCTCCTACCTCAGCCTCCCAAGTGCTGGGTTTAAAGTCGTGTACCACCACACCCAGCTCGGGGGCCCTACTTGGTTCAATTCTACATATGTCCTAGATAGAAGTCATTTGTATGAGGGACAGTGGCAGCATCATTTCTACATCTCACAAAAATGAGCAAAGATTTTAAAATGCTCCACATCATTTCAAAAAAAATCCTGTTTTTATGAGGAATTAAACCATTTATAACATTTTAAATTTGAAAAGAAATAATGTTCTGTAAATTTTTATATTTGTTCCTTTTAGGTCATAAATTGTTGCTTCACAAAATGATAGTCTCAGTACAAAATGGCTCAGGTTTTTCAAAATTGGTTCTTCATGTAAAAAGTGCACAATTCTAGAATAAATCATGAATAAATACACTTCAAAATTTTCAAAGTTAGAAATTATCTTTACCTATTCATTGTTGTGTCCGTCTTTAGGATAAGCCATACCAGTGCAACATGGAAAATCACACCCAAACTTCTACTGACTTCATCCTACTGGGCCTATTCCCCCCATCAAGGGTTGGCCTTGTCCTCTTCATATTTATTGTCCCCATCTTCCTAATGGCCCTGGTTGGCAACCTGTCCATGGTCCTGCTCATCCTCCTGGATGCCCATCTCCACACACCCATGTATGTCCTGCTCAGTCAGCTCTCCCTCATGGACCTCATGTACATCTGCACCACTGTCCACAAAATGGCTTCTGACTTTCTATCTAGAAACAAGTCCATCTCCTTCATTGGGTGTTGGCTTCAGAGTTTTTTCTTCTCAACTTTAGCAGTAGCAGAAAGCACTGATACTGATGGCTATGGCCTATGACCATTACGTGGCTCTCTGCTTTCCTGTGCACTATTCCATTCGCATGAACAATAGGATGTGTGTGCTGATGATTCTGGGATCTCTGGCAGTGTGTGGTATCAGTGCCTGTGCTCACACATCTTATGTCTTTCATATGCTTTTTGTCAGTTCAGAGCCATCAACCATTTCTTCTGTGATGTCCCAGGTGTGCTGACTCTGGCCTGTGTGGACACCAGGGTCTATGAGTACACATTGTTTGTAAGCACTAGTTTAATTTGCCTGTTTCCTTTCCTGGGTATTCTGTTCTCCTATGCTCGGGTCCTTCTTGCGGTGCACCGCATGCGCTCACAGGAAGGCAGGAAGAGGGCCTATTCCACCTGCAGTACCCACCTCACTGTGGTGACTTTCTACTACGCACCATTTGTTCACACTTATCTCCACCCAAAGGCCCTCTGATCTCCAGCAGATGACAAGGTCCTGGCTGTGTTGTTCACCATCCTCACCCCTACGCTGAACCCTGTGATTTACAGCCTGAGGATCAAGGAAGTGATGGGGGCCCTGGGAAGAGTGACCCTGCGAATCTGCTCTGTGAAAATATAGGCAATTTTATGCTTTGAAATGTTGAGCAGTGAATAGTCACTAGAAAATAAGTCATACCATGACCTCAAGGACTAAAATTAGCCTTTAAGATTTAAAATTTTCAAGAGAATTGTAGAAGAGAAAGAGAAATTCATTTGAATGTTTCAAGGCACTTTTCTTTCTTTCTTTCTTTCTTTCTTTCTTTCTTTCTTTCTTTCTTTCTTTCCTTTCTTTCCTTCTTTTCCAACTTACATTTGCTTTTTAGGTAAGACAGGGAAATGCAAGATGAGCTGTGAGAATCAGATGTCCAGCAGTGACTTCATTCCTTTGGGACTTTTCTCTTCCTCCCAAGCCAGCCTGGTATTCTTCCTCTTTCTTTTTTTCTTTTTTTTTTTTTTTTTTTTTT
>RJWM01030245.1:0-15794 GCA_004363535.1 Dasyprocta punctata
GCTGCACATGAGACATTTTCCAAATTAGAACACATACTAGCCCACAAAACATGTTTAAGTAAATATAGAGGAATTTAAATCATTCCTTGCACACTATCTGACCATAGCACAATGAAACTGGAAATCAATGACAAAAGAAGTCACAAAAACTACACAAACACATGGAAATTAAGCAACACACTTCTGAACATCCAATAGGTCACAGAGGAAATTAAAAACAAAATTATAGTGTATATACTTAAATGATAAGACTGATACAACATAACAAAAATATGAAACACAATGAAAGCAGTCCTAAGAGGGAAATTTATAGCTATAAGCTCTCACATCAGGAAAATAAAATGAGCTCAAATAAACAACTTAATGATGAACCTCAAACATCTAGAAAAAGAACAAATCAAACCCAAAGTTCTTAAGAAGGAGGAAATTACAAAGATAAGTGCAGAAATTAATGCAATTGAGACTAAATAAATACAAAGAATCAGTGAATTTAAAAGTCAATTCTTTGAACGAATTAATAACATTGATAAACTACCAGCCAACTCCATGAAAAGGAGGAAAGAATCAACACTAATTCAAGCAATTAGGGATGAAAAGGGGGAAATCACAACAGATCTTACAGAAATTCAGAAGATCATCAATAGCTATTATAAGAACATATATTCTAATAAGATGGAAAACAAAAAAACTGGACATATTCTTAGACACACTCCAACTGCTAAAGCTCACTCGAGAAGACATAAAAATACGTTTTAAAAAAAACCTGTATCAGTAAAAGAAATGGAAAATGTAACTAAAAATTTCCCAACAAAGAAAAGCCCAGGCCCTGACATATTCGTGATGAAATTCTACAAGAAATTTAGAGAAGAACTAGTGTCACTAATACTGAAACTCTTTGAGAAAATTGAAAGGGAAGAGATACTTGCAAAATCATTTCTGGAGGTAAGTATTACCATGATTCCAAAACCTAAGAATAACTGAACCAAAAAAGAAAAATACAGGTCAATATCCATAAGGAACATAGATGCAAAAATCATCAATAAGATACTGGCAAACCGAAAGCAGAGAATCATCAAGAAGTTTATACACCATGACCTAGTGGGATTCATACCAGAGATGCAGGGATGGTGCAACATACACAAATCAATAAATGTAATACACCATATTAACAGAACCAAAGACAAAAACCACACGATCATCTCAATAGATGCAGAAAAAGATCTTGACAAAGACCAACACTCATTCATTATAAAAATCCTACAGAAAATTGTAATAGAATGTCTTTATCTTAATCCGATAAAAGCCATCTATGACAAAGCAATAGCCAACATCATACTAAATGGACAAAACCTGAAAACCTTCACTCTAAAATCAAGACAAGACAAGAATGTCCACTATCACCATTCCTATTCAATATAGTTCTGGAAACATTAGGCAGAGCAATTAGACAATATAGAGAAATAAAAGGAATAAAGCTAGGAAAGGAAGAAGTGAAATTATCATTATTTACAGATGACATGATACTCTACAACAGTGCCATTTTTGGACTGGGGTTAGAGAGAACAAGGTCACACCAGCAAGCAAACCCAGTCTGGGAACCAGCACCATGTGTGGACTGCAGTGGACTGGAACAGATAGATCCCACCCCCTTCCAGTGCATGGGCTGGCAAAAAAGAAGTACCAATACCCCACCTGCTGCCACCTGCCATAAGCAACTGGCTTATTCAGAGAAACACAAGCTGTGAAGATAGCTATGGAAGTGAAATGCAATTGGAAGCCTGTGGTGCTTTGTTGTTTCACTAACGTTGCAGGGGTAGGGCCAGTGGTCTGATCACAGGTTCAGAGGATGGTGGTATGCAGTGTGACATCTAGGGGGATCTCCTCATGAGGGCTGCAGCCACTGTTGATTCCTTATGGTCTTATTTTGGAAGTCCTATATCATTTCCATTGTTTGGTCAGGTTGGGTTGTATTCTCTTGTTTGTTTGATTATGTCAAATCCAATGGCAGGAGCAGTTATTTCAAAGATGGCAAGATATATTATGGTAGCAATTTTGGATTTTCTATTGGCTTGTTTTATTTAATTTTTTATTTTAAAAAGTGAAAAAGAAAAAAGGGTGGAAATAATACATGATTCTGTATTGGCTTATTTTGAAGTCATTTATTGCACTGTTTTGTTTTTATTGCTTCTATTCTATTCTGTTCTGTTTCATTTTTACTATGTCCAACTTTATCTGCAGCTATTTTGAAGACATTAAAAGACATTATTGCAACTATTGTTGATTTTGTAAAGCTTTGAAGTTCTGTATCTCTTACACTGGTTTCTTTTGATTGGTTTTATTGTTTTGTTTAAAATAAAAAAAGACACAAGCAACTAGAACTAAAATGGTGAAACATTAATATTTGAGAAATGTGATGAAAATTTTCCTATTATTCCATCTTCTCTCATAAATCTGAAATTATTTCAAAATAAAAAAACTTAAGCAAAAAAGAAAAAATATTAAACATGAGAGACTTAGAAGATTAATAACTACATTTTCTTTTCCTTTCTTAATTTTACAACTAGTCCAGTGTGTTGATTATTCTCTTGAAGGTGTTTCTTTCTGTGTTTAAGTTTACTGGTTCTTTAATTTTTTCCCAGTTTTCCCCTTCTTTCTGATTTGAAAGGAAAACAAGGGTATATGTTTAAAATACTACAATATCTCCTGTGTTGTGCAAGACAGCCTGATTTCTAAATGATATAATTTAACCTTAGACTTTTGAAATTATTTTCTTAATATTTGAATTTGCAATAAACTTACTGACTTATTCTTAAATCTAAAAAAAAGAAGACACCAAAATCTCCACCAAAAGACTTACAGATTTAATAATCAAACTTACCTTTTTTGATCAGTTTTGCCTTAAAGTCCACTTTGAAAATAAGATAGCTATACTTACTTATTTCAATCCACAGGTTATTATTTTCCATCAATTGATTTATAATCTCTGGGTTTCCTTTTGGGTTAATATGATTTTTATACCATTTATCATTGAATTTTGTTTCTTAATACATTCTGGCAGGTGGGTGTTTTAATTAGTGAATTGAAACTGTTCACTTTGATAGTTATTATTGATAGTTACTGGTTTATTTCTTTCATTGCATTAATTTCTACCACCGATTTATTATCTTTCCCTTATACCTACATTCTCCTACTACCTGTAGTACTCATTGTATTAGAACTTTTGTCATTTTTAGATCTATTGTCTATTTCCAGGGTACCCTTGAAAATTTTTGAAGTGCTGCTCTGATGGTTACAAATTTCTTTTGTGCTCTTCATCATGAAGGTGTCTTGATTCTCCTTCACTTTTGAATGATATAGAGATTGTTTAGGGCTTGGAATACTTCATCCCAAACTCTCCTGGCCTTTAATTTGTGTGTTGAAAATTTTCATGTAATTGTGACAAATTTTTCTTCATAAGTGATTTGTTGCTTTTCTCTAACTGCTTCTAAGATTCTGTTCCTCTATGGGACAGAATGAGACTTTGACTATGTTGTATCATGGAGAGGTTCTTTTCTCTCTGTGACTATTTGGGTTGTATATGCTTCTCTCATCTCTATGTTACATTCTTTTCCCTTACTTGGAAAGTTTTCTGCTACTATTATAGGTAAGAGTAATTTTTTGCCATTTGTTTTGACTTCTGATTCTTCACTGATTTCACTTAATCATATATTAATTTTCTTTGCATTGTCTATTTGCTTGTGGGTCCATAATTCATGTATTCTTTTAGTTTTTAAGGTATCTCTCATTAACTGGTCAGCAACAACCACATTATTTCTAGTTCTTACACTCTGTCCTCTCATTGGTCACTTCAGCTGCCCATACTTTCAATAGAATTTTCAAATTGAGAATGGTATGGAAATAAAGTGATGGACAGGTAGCAGGGAGACTTGTACAGGAACAGGTACAACACTAAGCCACAAGTCTAGAGTTTCTAGAATGGCAAGGATCTTGGAAATGACTGAGTCCAGCAATGATCAGCTCTTTAGAGAGGCAGTTCTGCAGATACTGCAATACAATGAGACATATGTCCTGCAAAGTTCTTCAATAACTTCTGATACAAGAATTGAAAATGGCTAAATGGTCCCAGAGGCGAGACAGGAGAGCCAAAATGTCCCAGAAATGGTACAAACACAAATGATTTCCACAAACAAACCTGAGATATTACAATTCTCTAGAGAGGAGTAAGTGCTACCAGCTACAATGGTATCTAATATATTTTGTAACATTAAATTTTCTTAATCCTAGAGTAACACTGATTTGGTTTTCCAATAAACGTTAGAGTTCATTCTTCTAACACAGCAAAAATACTTTTGTCATTTATAAAAAGAATTTCAGATCACAGATTCATGGACTATTAAAACTGGAGTGTTTCTAAGCCACCTATTCATTTGAAAGGTATGGAAACTAATACCAAAGATATAAGTAGTTTGTCAAAGTTTTCTAGAATTCCATTTTAATTTTTCTGTTAAATATATTATATTACTTCCTCATCATTGTTGTCTAACAAAACAATGTAATAAAGAATGTACAATTGCTTTAATTTTGGTTTGAGGTCTTTCCAAAATTCATATAACTCAGTTTGCTCTAATTTTGGTGAAAACAATTGTTGCTGAACAGCAGTGTGATGGCAAGAGACAGAAAACAAAAGAAAATCTTCATACACTGAAAATAAATCACAATGTTTCTTTTTAATGAGAAGATAATTCATAGTAAATTTAAGGAAAATTTAAAAATGTTTTTAAAGAATAATAATTTTAAGAAAGCAATTGTGAAGAAGACAATCATTACACCAGCCAAAGTCACATGGTTCTTCCATAAGCCCCAAGGGGAGATATCAATATCCACACTTGTTAGGAATTCTTCACCACTACACCTGAAATTTAAGACAAAAGGGATTTAACTTCATTGTTTTAACATATGTTAAATTTCACACTGTATCATCAGTATTCCTTTGATAAAAAATCCTATAGGTTAACCAAACATTAATAGTTACGGCTTTGATTTATACTAGTCAAAATGCATGGAAGCGTGCTTACCATTTGCTAGGTAATATCTAGGTAACTAATCCATAAACAGTCCAGAGAGGAGATACAATATACATTTAAAGAAGGAATAGGATTAGGTTTAAAAACCTCGGCCAAGATTACAGAATGAAACTGTTTTCCCAGCCTCTGATTCATTTGTTTCCAAATGAACAACTCTGTTCTCTTCTAAGGAATTATTTATAAAGTATTTTTTATTTTCTTTTGATAAGCAATAGTGGGAGTTTAACCTGTTGTAACAGTCCTTGCCAAAAACTCCAATCTCCTTGTCATTCTGCTGAACTGTAAGAAAGTCATCTGGAACATAATCTATGAATCCTAAAAGTAGGACGACAGGGAAGGAATAAGGGCCTTGGTGAGATTACATTCTATTGGCTCTTGCGCCAAGAGTGATGGGAATCAAAGATACTCAGCTACAAGACATTAACAGTATGCCCAGGTATCAGATGCAAATCATTCCTAGTTGAAGCAGAGCAGGATGGACTTGTCCTGTGACAGATAAAAAATCTCCTGTGCTCAAAATGCCTATGGCAGCCAAAATGTATTGCTTGCTCCCATTCTTGTGCATCTCTTGGAACTTGGCAGTACTAAAATCATCTGCAGCCTCTTTTTTTTGAAGCCTATGGAAGATCCTCCTGCACTGTTCCCACTTTTCTTATCTACTTCCACCCAACCAGCAGACTGGCAGTGAATTTTCATTATAAATTTGCCACACCTGGATCTAAGCAAAGGAAGCTGGTTGAGTAAAGAGAATCACTCTTCATACAGGGCTTTACAGTCAAAAATTCCAAACAGAAATTTGTCTCAATTCTGTTTTATACACTATATTAATTATAAAATAACTTCTTTTGAGTACCTTTGAGATTGAAATGGGCTGTTTTGATAGTTAAGCAAAACATACAGTCTCTTCTTTCTGTGAGGTCAATCTGTGGCAATAATGGCAGCTAAAAGGGCAAACAGAATAAAGAAAGAGAACACTGCCCAGCCACAACCTGGCAGTTCTGTTTGCATCACGTATTGGAAGACACCATGAAACAAAAAGAAACATTCTCTCTTCTCACATACATGTATGTATGGGAATCAAACATCAACAATACACATGTAAAAGGAAAATACCATTAAAAATTTAAAACAAGATCTTCTAACTTTAATAAAACTGTACTCTTGTTTTAATGTCACTGTGCAGAAAAGATATTTCTTTCTCAATGTCTTGAGATATGTTTTTATTTCTTTATAGGATGCATTTTATGGATATTTATATGCAAAGACACACTCAACTATGCAGATTTTCATTTCATGAACTCTTCCAGTTCCTGAGGGAAAGGGAATTTCCAGGATCTTGTGGCTACTCCCATTTTAGCTCCTACTATTGTCCATGGGTGGGGTTCACAGATACCAGAGACTGTATACCTTGATTCACTATCAAAGCAGCCCATTTCAAACCCAAACATCATCAGAAGGCAAAAAACTTAAACCAAGCATGAAACATCTAAATACTCTTTAAAGCATAGTCTAAGTATTTCTCTGCATTCAATATAATATTTACTACAGAAGAACACAAGAGTTGTGCAGCATTTCACAAGCATTAGTGCAGACTGACTCATTTGCAGATGGGCTAAGTTAGGTGAAGAATGATTTGTTCACTGAAAGGATTCATGCCAGCTGTAAGCCCAAGGGTCTTTCTTTAGAAAAACCCAGAAGGGAGCAAATTCAATATGATACTGAGCACAGACTTACCTTACATAGCTAGGACAGCCACCACTTCCAGTTTCACTGAGTCCTTGACAGAATTTTTGCCCCAAAAATTCATTGTGCTGCAAAGCCTAAAACACAATGGGAATTAGAGCAAAGTGAATATTTTTAATTTTAAAATTTTTCTAAGAAATTTAGCACAATTTTGTCCCTGTATTTTTTTCTTTTTCTTTTCTTCTTCCTGAAAACATACTAGGTTTTAGATTCACAGTCCTTTTCACAGAAAGCAACTAGGCTCATTTTCCTGGTATTGACATGGCCTAGGGCTTGGGGTATTGATTTCAGTTGGCCAAGAAGGAGACCACTGAATAGATTACCTCAGACTGTAGCTCTGTCCTTCTCTCCATTGTATCACACACTCACAATCACTAAACTTGGTATGACAACAGTGGTCCTCAGTGAAGAATGTTGATTTATGGCAACAATCTTTGGTTCCTGTTTGATTTTATCAAAACTAGCTACAATATAAAAGCTAGGAACACACTTATAAAAGTAGTTTCCCTTATTAAAGAGAAAGTTTTGTGCTTTTTTTATGTTAATTCCTTCTTAGTTAAAGAGTCACTTTTTTCAATGACTTGTACTGTGAGTTACATTTTGGCTATTCTTTTAAGATTATGAAGCCAGGGTATTAATTCTTGTTATTTTCTAATTATTTTGTTTTATTTTTTCTTAGAAGTAAGAAGAGTGCTTTTTTTACGTCTTCTTTAGTAGTATCTACTATATTACATTAAAATTTAAAGGAAACAATTCTGGGGGATTAATTAGTATGCTAAATCTAATGTGGCTATGAGCATTACATGGTCTTTGTTTTCGATTTTAGTCAAAATGCAAACTACGCATTCTAGTCTCATGTCATCTCATTTATTTCCTTATGGAACTAAAACACAACAATATATTACCATCAATTTTCAATCTTTACTGTGAGACTTACCACAGCCTTTACCTCCCACAGAGAGTGAGGAGATCTGAAAAGCGCCAGTCAACACCCAGACCTTGTGCTAACCACTGCTAATAGGGATTTCTCATCCACTGCTCCTTAGAGCAATAGCCAGGAAAATGAGATGATCAGGGTTTACTTTGGTTGTTCCCAGCCTGGGAACCCAGTCACAAAGACAGACAAACACAATTACCAGTAGGCCGTAATATGGAATATTGATGTACTGAAGCCAAGTGAGCCGAGACTCATTGAATCCAAAAAAAACTGCCATGATCCAAACTCGCTACAAAAAAGCAAAAACCACAAATCATAACAGGTCCAATAATTTCAGGAAGAATTCTGAAACACTTCATTTTCCAAGAACCCTACAACCTTCATACTGACACTATGTAAACTGCATATGCAGTGTTGTTTACAGAATAATGACAAGAAAAGAATAAATTATTTATTCAGTATGGACATAATTTTCATTTTATATATTTAGAGCCAAGTTTAGCTGAATCTTTGGATGCAGAACTGATGAACATGATGGGCCAACTCTGCTGTGTATTGTAAGGACACCAAAGCTATCTCTTCCCCTAAAAATCTAGGCAATTCTGAAAAAGAATAGAAAAATCCTAGGCATAGCATAACCCACTCTACTTCCCTGCAAAAATAATGCGTTATTTACAAAGGTTTGCACTTTATTTCCACAACTTGGGGGCAGAAGAAGACTTACAGTAACCAAAAATCAAGTACTAATAAACCTTATAATGTGGTAAAATACAGGAGATAATATATTTGATGCATGCATTTAAACTGATGCAAAAACAGTATCACAATGGTGATGTCAGGAAGAATTGCTCAAGATAAACAAATGGCACAGAGAGGTTCACATAAAACTCATCTTAACTGGAACAAGATCTACTGGGATATGCAAAAACTATCAATGTTGCTGGTGAGTGTGCATATATTCAGATGTCACTTAACCAAATGTTTAGTACATAATAGAGCATATCTAACTAAATATAATTTTAGAACTAATTTTAAAGCTGTATATAGACATCCCTACAAAACAATCTTTATAAGCATCAAATAAATCAATGAAAATATTATTTATTGAGATACATTTTATTTAGTGGATCTCAAAGCATAGTTCTTTCTCAATGATATCTACATTGGTAGCTGCCAAATTCAAATGTGTAAGAAAAACATTTTGTCAAGAGCTTATGGCAGCAATGGCTAACCTTTTATAGTTTTCAATAATAACAAAAATTTAACTGTGGCATGAGTGCTATAGGTTCCCCACCGCTGACATACTCTAATTATCATCCTTTAAAGACACGTGCTCTTAATGTAGCAGAAAGAATCTGTTTTAAAAGGCAAAGCATTTCTATTTAATTGATATTGTAAGAGAAAATGTTTCATTATTCTCATTAACTCACCTATGTGAGTGGAAAATTTAGGTATGTGTAAGATTAGAACTACATCACTATTTCTAAAATAGATGAGCAGATATGCTGATATAGGAGATTGTCACAAATGCAGAAAGGTGGTGACTGAATACTGTGAAATTATGAATGTTTCAGTATTTTAAACTTGTATTAGTCCATCTCCTTATTTTCTGGCCCCCCTACTTGGTTCCTACCCTATTCCAAAAGTATTCATGCTTTCAAATTCACCCCTTTATTTTAATCACTTAATAATTAATGTATTACTTATTTATCTCACAAAAACATGCTAATTAATTGTCTGTAACTGGCTAATTTCACTTAACATGATAGTTTCTAGTTCTGTCCATTTTCCTGTAAATGACTTATTTCATGCTTCTTTATGTCTAAGCAATATTTCATAGTGTATATACATCACATTTTCTTAATCTATTCATCTGTTAATTGATACGCCACAGTTTAGTCACTGAGAATAGCACTGATACAAACATGGCTATGCATGTTATCTCTATAGTATACAGTCCATGATTCTTTCTGGAATACACCCAGTTTGTGTAGCTGGGTTAAATCCTCTTTCAAATGGTTTAAGAGTCCAGTGATGGCAAACTATGGTGTTGTTTTTCTTTTAAGGCAAAAGATGTTAGTGTATGAGGTTTTCTCCCAACCTAAAACCTCAGTATTCAGGTTAATTGCAGTGTCAGCACTTTGTGGTAAATAAGGGGATTTGCGGTTGCAGTGTTGGCACCCCTCTGCAGAATGTTCAGAGATTATAGTAGTTTACCTTTCCAGCAACACTGTATGCAGTTTCCTTTTTCTCTGCATCCTTGGTTGTAGGTGTTTGTGTTCATTTTTGAGTCTTTTTCTATTGATCCACATTTGTGTTTTGCACTGTACTATGTTGTTGTTTTTAACGACTTTCTTCTAGTATGATTTGAAATGTGTATAAGGATGCCTCCAACATTACTGTTGGACACAGGAATACTTTGGTTATTCTGATTCTTTTCTTATTTGAAATGAATTTCCCAACTGCTTTTTCCAGTTTGTTGAATAATATTGCTTTTTAATGGGGATTGCACTGAATGTATATATCTCTTTTTTGACCAGTTTAACAATTTTCACACTTCCAACCCAAGAACAAGGGATGTTTTTCCATTGTCATTATCCTCTCAATTTCTTCCTTCAAAGTACTTTTCAGTAAGACTTTCACCTCTTTTGTTAAGATGATTTCTATGTATTTAAATTTCAAAGCATTAGTGAAGAACTATTTTTCTGAAATCTTCTCAGTGAGTTCATCATTGAAATACAGGACTGCCAATTTGTTTTTGCGTATTAATTTTGTATACAACAACTTTGCTCAACTTGTTTGTCAGATCTAAAAGATCTCTGGTGGAGTTTTTGGGTATCATATGTAAATAATCTTATCACCAGCAAAAAGGGACAGTTTTACTTCATTTTGATATTTATATCCCTTTTTTCACTTTACTGGTTGTTCTGACTAAAATCAAGCTCCATATTGAATGGGAGTGATGGGAGTAAATACTCTTGCCTACCTCAAGACTTCACAGAAAATTCTTTTAGATGTTTTTCTCATTTAATTTGAAGTTTGCTGTGGGTCTGACAGATGTGGCTTTTGTCATTTTCAGGCAAAATACTTTCATACACATTTGCAAAATAGTACTTATGGTATAGGAATGAGTGCTGGGTTTTGTCAGAGGATTTTCAGCATATATTGAAATGATATGATTTTTATTTTTGAATCTACTTATGCGATACATTATATTTACTGGTTTACATAGGTTGAAACATTGCTGCATTCCTAAGATAAAATCAACTCATTCTTAATGTATGATTATCTAGTGTGCTGTTGAATTCTGTCAGTGAGGACCTAATTGAAGTTTTTCGTATTTATGTTCATGAAGGATATTAGTCTGCAGCTATTCTACTTTTGTTAAGTCATTCTTTGGTTTAGGTACTAGGGTAATGCTGCTGTCAAAGAATGCATTTGAGAAGAATGATATCCTTTCTATTATATGGGAAAAGTAAGGGGGAGCAATGGTGTTAGTTCATCGCTAAAGATCTGATATTATTCAGATACAAATCCATCTGGTCCTAGGCTTTTCCTAATTAGAATGGTATAATACTTCAAGCTCATCATTTATTATTGATAGGTTTTGTGCATATTCTTGGCTGTGTTAGTTACTTCATAGGTTTTTAGGAATTTAACCATTTCTTCCAGATTCTCCAAACTCTTGGAGCATAAATTTGAAAGCAGCTTCTGACGATCTTCTGGATATCAGTAGTGTCTGCCTGTAGTTTAAGAATTTGATTTTTAATTTTCTTAATTTGAGCCTTCTCTCTCTTCTGGTAACTTTTACTAAGGTTTATCAACCTTGTTTACCCTTTCAAAGAAATAAATCTTTGGTTTGCAGATTCTTTATGTTCTTTTCAAGTTTCGATTTCATTGATTTCTTCTACAATACTATATTTTTGTTGCTGGTGTCTGGTTTATTCTTTTCTAGGAATTTCAGGAGTATAATTAGGTCACTTATTGGACCTCGCTCTCCTTGACTATAAACATCCCTGTTAGAATTTCACAGATTGTCATATGTAGTATTTCCAGAATAATTTGCTGCTAGGAACTTTTAAATTTCTCTGGAGTTTTTCAGTGACCTACAGATCATGTAAGAGGTTATTATTCTATTTCTATATGTTTGTGGAGTTTTTGTGGCTTGTTTTGCTGGTGATTGCTAGTTTTGTTTCATTCTGATTTCACTTGAGATTTTTAAAATTTATCAAATTTATTGTTACTTTATAGTTTAAAATGAGGTCTGTTTTGAGAAGGTTATTGAGCATGTTTAAAAGAGAATATTCTATTGATGGTAGATGAAATACTCTACATCCTGGTTGAGTCCATTTGATCTACAGTGTATTTTATTTCTGATGTTTTGTTGTTTCTGATTTTCTTGTTCACCTATTTGTTATAGTGTCTTGCTGAGGTTGGCCGCTGTGATTATAATAGAACTTCTGTCATTTTATGTCTAATAGTGCTGGATTTAGGTGTGTACATATTTGTGATTGTTACCACTTCCTGATGTATTTAGTAGCTTTCTTTTTCTATGGTGTCCAGTTTGAGTGTAATATTTATTTATCTTGCCAGATATGAGTGTAGTTACCCCTGCTTACTTTTGAGGTACAGCTCTTTGGAATTTCATTTTCCATGCTTTCATTTTCAGTCTAAGCAGGTCTTTTCAGGTGCAGTGTATTTCTTGCCTGAAACACACAGATGAACCTTGTGTGTATATCTAGTTTTAAAGTATGGCTTTTAATTAAAGAGTTACAATTATGAACAGTGTATATTATTGAAAGCTATGAGCATGTTTTTGTCACTTTCTTGTTCTTCTTGTTTCATTCCTTTCTTTTGTTTATTCTTTTATAATTTTTCCTATTGTGTCTCAACTGATGTCTTGTTTATTTGTACTGATGATGATTCCTTTAAGTATTTCCAGCAATTCTCACTTGACAGACATAAATTCATCTATCCTATATTTATCATGGAAGTCTTTATTTTTCCTTTGATTTTGAAGGATTGTTTGCAGGATACATTAATCTGGGTTAGCAATTACTTTCTTTCAGGTCTTTAAAATTTTCATTCCAGGCAGGAAACTAGACTAAAACAGCCTGCCCAGCAGATGGTGCATGCAGCAGGCAGGATCAAGCCACCAGAAAAGTGCAAAACAACAGTGAAAAATCAAACTGGAGGAACTAAGTCATCAGAGAGACACTGGGTGGAGCCAACAATATCAAGACCAGGCCCTGGTCAAGTTTCATACACAACCCCAAGTGAAACCAGGGGTGTGGTACAGTCTGAAGCAACAGTGAAGGACAAGCAGTTTGTAAATTAGGTGAGTCAGTCTGGTGCTTTGGAAACAGACACACAGAACAGAAGTGGGTGGGGCAGTCAGTCTATATCAAAGGGCTCTGGGGAACTCCAGCTACAGACCAGACCTAGCTTCCACATTCACAGGCCAAGATCAGCTCCATAGCAAACACAAACCGTGCAGCAAACCAGGTGGAGTGCACAGAATATTTCTGGGAACTGATTTGGACACTACCACAGACCTGTGAACACCAGAGGAACTTTGGTACTTTTATTCCTGTTTGTCTGATTGGTTATCCTTTTTCTGTCTGGTTGGGGTGTTTTGTTTTGTTTTTGTGATTATCTTTGTTTCAGTTGGTTTTTGGTTTTTCTGTTGTTGTTCTTTCCTTCTCTGTCTTTTTTTCCCATTAGTTAGGCTTATTACCTTTCTGTTTTCTGCTACTCATTCTTTCTCTCTTTCCTCAAATACTTATTGAAATTACAATATCTTCAAGTCAATAAACATTGTCTCTTTTTTTTCTCACCACTTCAAAACTCCTACATTTTATCTTTCATTCTTTCTGTCCTGTGTTCTCCAACTTAAAAAAACTTGGGTGATCATCCCTTGCCATTCAGCCTTGTGTCTACTATATTTGACCTCAATAATCTCTCTATCTTATCCCTTTCAAAATCTAAGGGATTAAAACCTCCATTGAAACTATGTACAACAGAACTCAACAGAACAAAGGTGAGGATAGACTATAAGACCTCAAAGACAGAATTGCAACTAGTGACCATGAAAAGAAAGATATTTTAAAAACAGTGAAAGACCATGAAAAAAACCCCAATAACTACAAGATAAAGCAAAGACAAACAACATAAGATGGATTGGGGGTCAATGAAAAACCTGGCGACAATGCAAATGCCATAAAAACTCTTCACAGAAATAATAGCAGAAAAAATCCCAAACATGGATAAAGAATTTGACATACAATTAAATGAAGGATATAGAACTCCAAACAATGAAGACAAAAATAAATCTACACCAAGATATATAATAAATCTGCAGAAATTCAGCACAAAAACAGATTAATAAAAGCAGTTAGAGAAATGAAACAAATTACCTTTAAAGGAAAGTCCACCAGAATCACAGCAGACTTCTCTACACAAACCCTCAAATCATGGAGAGCTTGGAATGAGGTATTTCAAGTCCTAAAAGAAAACAACCTCTAACATACATTGATATACCCAGCAAAACTATCTCGCAAAGTTGATGGAGAAATAAAATACTTTCATGACAAAGAACACCTAAGGAAATTCATGACCACCAAACTAGCTTTTCAGAATGCTCTGAAGCATATACCAGAAAGAGAAAATGAAAACCAAAATCACAAGAACACCAATAAGAAGAAACCACCTATAGGCCATGCAGTTAAACAGAAGGGAAAGGCAAGGAACCAACAACAAGAAAACAGTATGAGAAAAATAGGCCAATACATATTTGTTATAACCACCAATGTAAATGGTCTCAATTCACCAATCAAAGGAAACATACTAGCAAAATGGATTAAGATAGAATGATATTTGGCATACAAGAAACACATTTAACTCAAAAAGAAATTCATAGACAGAAAAGCAAAGGATAGAGAACAATACTCCATGCCACAGGAACCCAGAAAAAAGCAGAGGTAGCTATTGTATTTGCAGAAAATTGAACTTCAACCCAAGACTGATCAACAGAAATGAAGATCACTGCATTCTTGTTAAGGGAATACTCCAAGTAGAGACCACAATCATAAATATATATGCACCAAACACTGGTGCACCCAACTATATAAAACAAATGTTAAAAAACATGAAAAAACAAATAATCACTAACACAATTGTAATGGAGGACCTTAACACCCCACTCTCACAATTAGATAGATTAACCAGAAAAAAATCAGGAAAGAAATATCAGAATTAAAACAAATCTGTGAAGAAATGTACTGGAGTACTACTCAGTCATAAAGAGGGATAAATGAGACTTATAGGAAAACAGATGCAATTTGAGAACATACTCATAAGTGAAATAAATCAGATATTGATGTGTAAACATCATATTGTCTCACTAGCATGAGAAGCACATATATGATAGGATAATTATACTACCCATTGAGCTCATTGAAATGTTTGTCCTAGCATTGTTCAGATGACTAAATGCAGATGTCTTGCACTTTGAGTAAATGATTTGAAGATAACAATATGTAATATATATACCATTGTTACCCCCTAATTATCATATCTTGAAATTTTATTTTATTTTATTTCCTCTTTAAAATAAAATCTAAAAATTTGGGCTGGGGATCCAGCTCTGTGGCATAAATCCCTGTTGGCAAACAAGAGGTCATGAGTTGGATATCCACTACCAGAAAAAAAATTAAATTAAATTTTAAAAAAGAATTGTTTTCAGTAAATGTCTACAGGGTGTTCCACACCACAACAATACACGTTCTTCTCAGATACACATGGAAATTCTCCAAAATAGACCACGTATTAGTCCATAGAACATGCTTAAGTAAATGCAGAGAAATTGAAATTATTCCATGCATGTTATCTGACCATAGTGCAGTGAAATTGAAAATCAACAGCAAAAGAAACCACAAAACCTACATATATACATGGAAATTGAACAACACCCTTCTGAACCAATGGGTCACAGAGAAAATTATAGAAGAAATTAAACAATAGCTGCAATT
>RJWM01030246.1:0-23597 GCA_004363535.1 Dasyprocta punctata
TCTTAATTGGGATCATCTCTGCTTCTTCTTTTCCAACAAACAAATTCTGGACTTCCCACTGTTAACAATTCTTTAGTCTGGTGTTCATGGATGCATACTTGCAAATATATTTATATTTGTTCACAAAAAATGAACTACCTGATGAAACCACCCATTCTTTATACGTGCCGGGTTAGGAAAACCCATGGGGTAGGAGATGTCCTAGGCAAATTCTATAAAATGCCAGCTTTGAGGGAAATAGCAAATGTGCACCAGAAAAGCTAAAGATTGTACCTAGTTTTTACCATCAACAACAAAAGACACAGTTTGATGACTAGCATCTCCCAGGCTATGTTCTCATGAGGCTTTATAGATGAGAATAAACTGTATGCCTAGGGCAAGCTTCTGTTACCAATGTTAAGGAGCAATTTGCCTCTTCTTCCATCCAAAATTGCAAGAGAGAAAAAGAAAATGATAGGAATCAGAAACTCAGTCATCCTTAAGGAGAAGTTGTTAGCAATTCAGCACTGGTTTGGCTCCTTCCTCATCTCTAACCCTTCATATTCATCGTGCACAGACTTTTGAATGAAGCTGTGCATGAACAGTGTGTTCTGGTGTTCTCTGCTCTTCCTCAACCACTCACTTACCTGATGCGATAGAAGCAAATCATTTTAGGCCAAGTACAATACTTGGAAGCCCAGGATCACAGACATCTAGTCACTGATTTGACGTAGTCTTTGAAAACTTGAGTATAAGAACCTGAGGTTTTAAATGGCACACAGAGGGCCAGTACAGTGTCGGCTGCCAAGTGTGCACTACATAAACATTTGTTGAAGCTTGGCGTGGTGGTGCACGCCTTTAATACCAGTACTTGGGAAGCTGGGGTAGGAGGAGCGTTGCGAGTTCAAAGCCAGCTTGGGTTACAACGTGAGTGCAAGGCTGGTCTGAACTACATAGTGCAACCCTAGAGCTGGGAGTTTGGCTCAGCGGCTTAAGCGCTTGTCTGGCAGGCGTGAGGTTGTCAGGTCGATCCCAGTGCCACCAAAATAAATAAATAAATAAATAAATGTTGAATGAATAAACAAAATGCCTTACCTTCTTTTTGTAGATAAAAAACCCAAACCTCATAGAGGTAAGTGAAGTCATGAGAAAGTTCAGGAACCAGTAAACAAAAAATACCTTCTGCTTGATCCTTACCTTTCCCAGTTCCCTTTCTTTTCTCTCTGTGTGTGTGTGTATGTGTGTGTGTGTGTCTCTCTCTCTCTCTCTCTCTCTCTCTCTCAACATTTTTCTTTGTGTCCTACTGAAATTTTCTTATCCTCCACTGATTCTTTCTTCACTGAATTACCTGGCATTAGTACATAACTAAAATATGTTAGTGTTCTGAATAATTAAAAAATTGAATGTTTTAAAAACTTGTCACAAGAAATAAACTGCAATTGGGTTTGAGTTGCTTCATATTTCTCTGTGATGGGGAACTGCTTATGTCTGTCTTGTAGTTAGTCATTCTCTAGGGTAAGAGGATTTCAAGTCATGTTCTAACCTACCAGCAGATACTGTAGTCTGGCTAGTTATATGGTTCTCTCTCTTCTCTTTTCTCCTTTTCCCTCTCCCCTCTCTCCTCTCTGATTTCTCTTCTCTCCTCTCCTCTCCTCTCTTCTTTCTCCTCTCTTCTCTCACCCCATTACCCCCCGAGATAAAGACAGGAGTAACACTGACATAAAGTGTATAGTTGCTTCATGGAAATTCCAGAAATACCACTGAGAACTCTTTACTCTTGACCATTCAGCCAAAGATGCTCAGGGCTGAGGGATTCTTTGGGTTAAATTTATGGAATTGAGTCAAATAATTGTATCTCTTCTACAATATCCACTTCATAGATTGCCTCTCTTTTTGAACAACTTTAGATAATGGTGAGTGTGGTACTTCATGTGGGCAATCATTCTGTGAACTTCTCTGAACTCTTTTCCATGTACAGCTGAACTTTTTATGACCTAAAGTTGCTTTCACACATTCATTTTGAAACTTTGGAGACATGTAACATAAGTCTAGTCTGTCTTCCACCTGACAGACATATGAAGATAGCTTTTATCCTCATGCTCTTCCTCCAAGTGTTCCCATTTTTGGAATAAATATCTCTGATTCTTTTAGCTGTTTCTCATACAGTACTGCACTGAGTACTTTACCCTGTGAAATATTCTTCTCTAAACATATTTGCCTTTATACAAGATTGATAGTGGACAAATACGTATCAGTTTAGATATGCTAAAATATAAACTAAATATTAACTAAACCTAGTTTCATCATAGTCAAATTGCAGAAAAATAACCATGAAAAGAAAATCCTGAAAGAAACTGGGGCTGGAGGGGGCTTCCCTTACCTGTAAAGAGACAAGAATAAGCATCAGAAACCAAGCAACCATGAAGAAAATAGAATGAAATGCTTCAGATTTTCAAAGAAAAGAGCTACAAAACTAAGATTCTATATCCAGTGAAATTATCCTTCAAAGACAAAAGAAAATAAAGATTTTCAGATAGTCAAAAGCTAAGGGAATTCACTACCAATAGATCTGGCCTGCAGCAAACGATAAAACATGGAAGAATTCTGTAAAGCAGAATTAAGAACCTCCATTGTGGACGGCATTCTAATTTGACAAGTATCATCACATTAAATCCATTCTTTTCCATCATTTCCTTAGAAATGTCCTGAAACAATAATGAGTCTGCTCTTGGTATATCAAGTACATTCATTTAGTAGGGAGTATTTCCCACTAAAGCACAAAGAGATGTTTCTTCACCATGGATTGATCTTAGTGAACTCTCACCAGATTCTCTTCTAGGCTTTTATAAATTAGCTCTGTAAAAATTATTCTAGAAACTTCCTCAGAACTAATTGAAAGCTCACCAGTCTGGAAAGGAAGGATAGAACTCCTTATCTCCTTTTAAAATGAGACTCTAACTTTGCTTTTTTAATCTTATGTTTTCCCTCTTTCATTAATATTTCTTTACATATCACCGTCTTCCTTTGCACCTTAGGATACTTTACATGGGAGTTTAATTTCTCCACAGTTTTTTTACAAAACAATTATCTTGTGTAATATTTTATCCCATCTTCAAATTCTATTTCTCTTTATCAATATTATTCCACACAGTTTAGTATAAAAGTAGAAAAGATGATGCAAAATAGGCATTAAAGACTTCTACTATCCTATGTCAACCATAAACATTGCACCCTAAGCCATAAACACTGAGCTTATTGCTTTGGTAATCTTACTCTTGCCTTAAATATCACCAAGATCTTTTGATTATCCTTGACTTTATCAAAAGTTACAATCCTTAGTATTTCTAAATCTGATCTTTTTGCTTCCTCCCCTATTGTCACCTTATATGTTTAACTATTTCTCTAAATTTCAGATCATTTGAGAGGCCAGTGCATCTTCTACAGTCCCACCTGTGACCAAATCTCTGACTGATTTACACATCTATTTTACTCTACATGAAAATAGAGGGATAAAATTTATTAACCAAGCTGGATCATTCTTGAAACAAATCATAGCATGCCTTTGATCAAAATATCAATATAAGGAAATATTACCTTCTTATGTCTACATTAAAAGTGTTTGACAATAGCTATTATTACTCATTTATTTGAGATGAAACAGTTACATAACAAATAAAATATAGTAATACATAATACAATAATATGAGCATACGTCTATAGCTAACACTGACTAACCTCAGGAAGTTCTTTTAAATTCTTTGTACCTTCATTTCCTCATTGTTAAACAGTGTTAATAGATACATACACTGTTAGAATTGTAAGGCATGAACTTGACCTTGGAAACCTTAAGACTCTAAATTCCAAAGTGAGAAACATGATTTTAGATGACTACTGGACATACATAGTGATAAAGCATCAAACACTTAGTGATTAAATTACTTCACCACTTTTTGTCCATGTTAGTTGCCCCTTTAACTGAAAGAATAGTGGGTCACAGGCTCCTGTTTGGCATGAAGTTAGTGTATGACAGGTAAGAAAACACTCCATAACATAATGTACTCATTTTTAAATGGGTGAAGTCAGCTTTTCATTAATTATTATTGAGAGAAAAATTATTGAAAAAATTTAGTGCTTGGTACAGATTTCTATGACTTACTTCCAAAGCTTCATCAAATAAAGGTACTTTTCTTATAATTTTCATACACTAAGCCCTTTGAGAGCACTATAATATCCCTATTATCATGACAATAATCATCTTATGAAGAGAAACTTTGCCAACAGAGTCATAAAGTAAAACCTTTTGAAGTTTCTCTTTGGGGATCATATGTAGACACCATCTCACTTTAAAAGTCTTTCTTTTGGAATTGAAATTATCCCATGCATATTACTGGACCAAAGGGTACTGAAATTGGAAATTAATGGCAAAAGAAACTGCAGAAACTACAAAACACATGGAAATTAAATAACACCTTCTTGACCAACCAATGGGTTTAGATGAAATTAAAGAAGAAATTAAACAATATCTGCAATTAATTGGAAATGCAGATACAACATACCAGAACCTGTGGGATGCAATTAAAGTGGTCCTAAGAGGGAAATATATAGCAGTGAATTCTCACATCAGGAAAACAGAACAAACACAAATAAAAAACCTAGTGCTATACCTCAGACATCTAGAAAAAGAAGAAAAAAATCATGACCAAAACTCATAGAAGGGAAGAAATTATTAAATCAGAGTAGAAATTAATACAATTGAGACTAAGTAAACAGTATGAAGAATTAATGAATTAAAGAGAGAGTCTTTGAAAGAATTAACAAAATTGATAAACTTCTAGCCAACTTAAGAAAAGGAAAGAAAAAACTCAAATTCATATAATAAGGAATGAAAAGGGTGAATTTACTACAGATCCTGTGGAATTCAGAAGATCATCAACACCTACTTTAAGACTCTTTACTTGAATAACCTGGAAAACACAGAAGAAATGGACAGATTCCTAGAAATACATGAATTAGCAAAGCTGAATCAAGAAGACATAAAAATTTTGAATAACCCAATATCATTTACTGAAATTGAGAACATAATTAAAAAATTACCAACAAACAAAAGCCCAAGCTTGATGCATTCATAGCTGAATTCTATAAGAAATTTAGAGAAGATTTAATACCAATATTCCTCAAACTCTTTAATGAAACTGAAAGGGAAGCAACTCTTCATAACTCATTACTGAAGGCAAGTATTACTCTGATACCAAAACCAGAGAAAGACCCAACCAAAAAGGAGAACTACAAGCTAAACTCCCTAAAGAACACAGATGAAAAAGTTCTCATTAAAATACTAGCAAGCAGAATGCAGCAAATCATTAAGAAGATTATGTACCATGACCAAACGGAATTCATCCCACCAATGCAGGGATGGTTCAACATATGCAAATCAATAAGTGCAATACACCACATCAACAGAGCCAAAGACAGAAATGACATGACCATCTCAATAGATGCAGAAAAAGCTTTTCACAAAATCCAACACTCACTCATGAAAAAACCCTACAAAAAATTGGAATAGATGGTCTTTATCTCAAACTGATAAAAGCAATATATGACAATCCAACAACCAACATCTTACTAAATGGACAAAAACTGAAAGCTTTCACTCTAAAATCAGGAACAAGACAAGAATGTCCACTATCACCACTCCTATTCAATATAATTCTGGAAATGCTAGCCAGAGCAATTAGACAACAGAGAGAAATAAAAGGAATAAAAATAGGAAATGAAGAGGTTAAATTATCATTATTTGCAGGTGACTTTACCTAGAAAACCTCAATAACTCCACCAAAAGACTACTAGAGTTAATAAGCAAATTCAGCAGTGTACCTGGATACAAAGTCAACACTCAAAAATCAATAGCATTCTTGTACACAAGCAACAAACTCACTGAGAGAGAAATTATGAAAATAACACCTTTTACAGTAGCATCCAAAAAAATGAAATACATAGGAATCAATCTAACAAAGGATATAAAAGACCTATATATTGAAAACTGCAGTATTCTGAAAAAGGAGATTGAAGAGGATATCAGAAAGTGGAAAGATATCTCTTGCTCTTGGATAGCAAGAACCAACATTGTGAAAATTGCCATAGTCCCAAAATTGTTATATAGATTTAATGCAATCCCAATCAAAATACCATTAGCATACCTCAAAGATCTAGAGAAAACATTCCTAAAATTCACTAGAAATGGAAGAGATCTGGACTAGCAAAGGCAATCCTGAGCAACAAAGGCAAGGCAAGAGATATCAAATTCCCTGACTTGAAATTATACCAGAAAGATACTATGATAAAATCAAAATGGTACTGGCATAAAAACAGACACAAGGACCAATGAAACAGATTAGAAGATTCAAACACAGCTACAAAGACACGCAGTCATCTTATCTTTGACAAAGGGGTTAAACATGTTCAGTGAAGACAGCCTCTTTACTAAATGGTGCTGGATAAATTGGTCTTTCACATGCCAAAGACTAAAACTAGACTCACGTCTATCACCAGAAACAGAAACACTAAATCTACTAGAAGACAAGGTAGTTAGAAATCTTGAAGACATAGGGGTAGGCAAAGAGTTCATGAGCAAAACGTAAATCGCACAGTAAGTACTTCAAAGAATCAATAACTGGGATCTCATCTTATTAAAAAAGTTTTTGCACTTCAAAAGAAATCACCAACAAAGTGAAAAGAAAACCCACTGAATGGGAAAAAAATTTTAGCCAACTGTCCCTCAGACAAAAGACTTACATCTAGAGCATATAAAGAGTTGAAAATATTGGGCCCCTCAAATTCAAAGACTCAGTCCCAAAATGGGCATCTGAAATGAACACACACTTCTCAGAAGAAGAAATACAAATAGCAAATAAATACATGAACATTCACTACCACTGGTCATTAAAGAAATGCAAATTAAAACAACACTGAGATTCCATCTCACTCCAGAAAGAATGGCTGTCATCAAGAAATCAACCAATTACAAATGTTAGTGGGGCTGTGGGGAAAAAGGAACCCTTCTTTATTGTTAGAGGGAGGGTAGACTGGTTCAGCCACTGTGGAAATCAGGGTGGAGATTCCTCAAAAAACTAGGATTCGAGGTCCCATGTAATCTAGCTATTCTCTTTCCAAGTATTGAAAGCATCATGCCACAGTGATATATGTGCATCCATGTCTATAGCAGCACAATTTGTAATAGCTAAATCTTGGAAACAACCCAAATGTCCATCAACCACGGAATAGATTAAAAAAAATGTGATATTTTTATACATTGGAGAATTACTCAGCTACAGAGAAGGACAAATGAGGCATTTATAGATAAATGGATGGAACTTGAGATCATACTCATAAGTAAAATAAATCAGACTCTGATGTGTAAATAACATATTGTCTCTCTAGTGTAAAAAAAGGAACTGAAAGAGTAAATAAGATCCAAACTGTGCAACAGATACTGTGAAAATGAAAGGGAAAGAATGTGCTCAAAAGGAAAGAAAAACTGGGTTAGGGAAAAGGAGAAATGATTGTATGTTTATGTATACATATATATGTGTGTATGTGTATATATATATATATATATATATATATATGACAGATAACTATACTACTAATCTCTATTAGTTCATCAAAAAGAAAAGTTTGTGTTTTCATTGCATGATTGTTTGATCTTTTTTTATGCCTAAATCTTATAATCTGAACAACTACTTAGAAGATAGTAATATGCAATATATTGACTGGTGTTAATTTCCTATTATTTTGTTTTGAAATTCGGTAACATTTTTATTATTTTTTGCTCTTTTTTTAAAATAAAAAAATGCTGGACACACGCCAAACAGAAACAGTTTTTCTTTCAATTTTTACACAAAGCAACATAGTTAAAGAAGAAGAAAAATCAGAAAATCTTTCTGAGAATATCAGACAAAAATCACCTTGAGTGAGAGACCGGGTTGTCAGAGTCAAAGAAAGACCAAAAAGCCCTTTGGGCCAGCACGATGACATGCAGGGAATTGGGGCATTCATGGAGTAAAGCAAAGGCAACCAAGGTCAACATGTCTGGCAAGAATTCTCGAGACACAGCTGCTAAAATAATTTCAGCAAAACTAGCTGACGAAGTAGAACTTCAATTCAGTATTTGAATAGATGACTAAAATAATTCCAAATAAAAGTGCATACTGTGAAAAATAAAGAAGAAACCAAAGGAAAAAAGTGTCATACTTGTTTTAAAAAATTAAAACAAATATGAACATTTTGGTGTCCTTAAAATGACTAAATGTAATAATAAACCAAAAAAATAGAGTGAACAAAAAATTTTAAAAGAATAAGAAAAAGAAACATTGTTTAATCCCTTTCCATGGGTCAAGCACAAAGATATGTATTTCAAACACAACATCTTCTTACACATAAGCAATAACCTTCTGATATTAATATTATCTTACACTATCAGAAGGCCACAATTCAGGAAGCATGACTGAAGTCACAAAAACACTTGTGTTCCTTGAAAATTAGTAATGTTATGTATATATATATATATATATATATATATATATATATTCATATATACATATATTTGTAAACATACATAAGACTAGAATATATATACATATTTCCCTTCCTCTTGTCAAATAGACTCACTTTCATGTCATTTTTGTTTTTGCTTTTTTAGATTCCCCATATTAAGAAAAATGGGCAATACTTGTCTTTTGAGTCTGGCTTATTTCACTTAACATGATGATTTCCAGTTGCATCCGTTTTTCTGCAAATGACATAATTTTGTTCGTTTCTATTGGTGAACAATATATATATACATATATATGTATATGTATATATATATATATATATATGCCACATTTTCATCATCCATTCATCTATCATTAAACACCAAGACTGATTCCATATCTTGGCTATTATAAATTCTACCAAAATGAACATGGGTATTCAGGTATGTCTACAGTACTTCACTTCCTTTGGACATGTACCAAAGAGTGATATATCTGGATCATATACGATAAAAAGTTTGTTCATGTGTGTGTATTGTGTACATGTGTGTTATTTCTACACTTGTAAGCACATGAATATTCCACAGAACACAGATCCAAAAAGACAGCAAAGAGCTAAATAGGTCTAAGTTACTAACAATGAATTTAGTAGTCATAAATTTGAATCAGGTATTAGCTTTCTAAAAGTCCCATCATGCAAGACAGAAATTCAGGCCAACTGTTCATTTAAAAGTGCTCTAGAGGATGATTGCCTTGAATCAAAAGATAGATACAAAATTGAAAGTTAGTACACTCTCAGGCCAACTAATAGAAAAGCACTGCCAGTGTCATGTAAAATTCAGCAACACAGTTGAATGAAACTTTTAACCTCAGCCTTGACAAGCTAAAGGAGAACCAGACCTTAACAATGGAGTTGAAAATTCTGGATTGAGGAGTATTTTAATTAGTATAAATATATGGCTACAGGTTTAAGGTTTCTAAGCCATAGTAATGATCTTCTGATAGTTAGCATAGTGTCATAAGGATAATGATGTAAGCCTAAGTGGTGTTTTCTAGGTACTGGACCAGAACTAACAAGTTATATGGAATCAAATTTAGGATTATTATAAAGAAAACATTTCAGTAAACTGACTCACAAGAAAATGAGCTGGTGAAAAATGAGTAAAAGGTTAATATAAAGCATATGCAATAGTTTCTTAGGAGTTGCCAAGGAACAGAGGCCACTCCTGGTTACCTCAATGCTAGTTTACTCTGGAGATTATTAACGAAAACAGAAATTTTATTTAATGATGTCTATAACTCAATAGCATTTTTGATAATAGAAGAAGTGCTTTGTTAACCCCACAGCATCAGCTATGCCTGTGGCCCCACTGCTCTTGTCTGCCCTGAATCGCCTACCCCTCATTCACCTCATTTCTTCCTTCACATGGGTTCTCTCACTCATGGTTTCCTGGACTTCAGGGCTTCTGCCCCATGATTTCTCATTAGTTTCTTTCTCTGCTATTTCCCTTCTGATATTTATGTTATCTGATTTTTTCCTCCGTGACTTACTTTAAAAACTTCTTAGTCAATAATCTTATTGAATTCTCATGTCAAAGTCTAACATAGTTCGTCACTGTGTACAGGTAGGTTTCTTACTGTTCCCACTGTAGTAAGTGAGTTAGATTTCTTACTGTTATCACTGTTAGATTTCTTACAGCTATTTTTGTGTGTGTGCGTGTGTGCTGGGGATCGAACTTAGGGCCTTGTGCATACAAGGCAAGAGTTCTACCCCTGAGCCACATCCCCAGTCCATTTTACAGTCATCTTATAGATTGCTTTCCCCAAATAGCTGAGTTTGGGACAGTTACCCAACCATGACATACTCAGCAGTGACCAGGATGATAGGGTGATTTGTCAGCTAACATTGCTACCTGCATGGAGTTCTTTAGAGGAGACACAAGTGGCAGACACTTTAAATGGCCTATCCAGTACCACTATTTCAAAGAGATATGTTAGAAGATACCTGTGTATTTGCTAAAGGTTAAATAGAATCCTTTATAATTTTTCCCAAGTCTAATAGTCTATTACAAGGATGATCAAAATATATGGTGAATGTTTAAATTTAAAATAATTACAGTGATTATTCCCCCTCAAAGTACCCCCTATTTTTTATTTTAAAATGAAAAAAGAGTAAAAATGATGTTACAGAATTTCAAAACAACATAATAGGTTAACAATAGTTAATCTATTACATATTGTTATCTTCAAAGTACTTCTCAGATTTAAGATATAGGCATGAAAGCATGATCAAACTGTGAAAGCACAAACCATTCTTTCTGATGAAATAACAGAGATTAGTATGATTATCTATCATGTGTATATATCTTTCTTTTCTCCTTTCCCCCACCCCAGTTGTTCTTTCCTTTTGAGCAGTTTCTTCCCCTTTCATTTTCACAATATCTATCGTACATTTCGAATTCCCCTCTTATTTTGAACACACATATCCCTTTGTTTTATGCACTTTGTGAAGTGGTTCTCGACATTTTCTTTTCTGAATTTCTTTATGAGGTATGATCAAAAATACAGTGAATGCTACTGCTAAATTTCATACCAGAAAGGCAGGCTTGTGTGTCCTTATCCACCTCACTCACCAGATCTGGCTCCATGTAACTTCTGGTGTTTTCCCAATGCAAAAATTGCCACAATGGCCAAAACATCAAGGTAACCATGATAACACAATTAAACAAAATCATGAAACAAGACTTCCAAAACTGCTTCAAAAAGTGGCAAGAACAATGGCATACATGTGTTCAAAGCAAAGGGGAATATTTTGAGAAGGATCAATGACAATGTGTTTTTTTACTATAATAAATTTAAAAGTTTAAATTTCCACTGAAGTTTACAACCTTGCTGTGTATGTTAGTCCACAACTTGAAGTGATTACTTTTTCTCTATATTGATTCTGTTAGACAAATTTCCATATCCTGTGACAAAATACCTGGGAAAATCATCTTAGAGGAGGAACAATTTATTTTGACTCCCCATTAGAGAGATTTTAGTCCATGGTCAGCTGGCTTCATTGTTTTAGGCCTGTGGCCTGGAAAATAGTCATGGCCAGCGACAGAGGGAGAAGAAAGCTGCTCACTTCATGGCAACCTCAAAAGGAGAAGAAAAAAGTCTGAGGGAAGGGGACAGGGACCAGGTATGATTCCCAAAGTCAGAACTCAGTGATGCACTCTTTCATTAGGCCCTTTCTATCATGTCCCAATGATGCCATCAAATTATGATCCTATGCTATCAGTGATGGATTTAGAACCCTGAATCACTTTCCCCAACCCAGAAACAACCAAGTCTTCATTACAATGAGACTTTTAGGGAATATTTCATATCCTGATTATAACAATTGATAAACCAAATTTTAGGTCTTATGAAAATAGGTTTATCGGCACCATATATAATGCAAAGTATAACTGAATCATTTATAACTGAAATATCATTTCTTTGAGCAGAGTGCTCTAATTGAGACTATTTACCAACAATCAAGATGGGAGAAAAATGTGTATAGGACAGAAATATTATACACAGACACAGGAATGCATTTTATACACTTTACTTTAGTTCTTGTTTAGTTTGAGCAAATCTCTTTATCTCTCTGAGACTAAATTTTACCATTTGAAAAATAAAGATATTATCGCGTGAATTTCAGATTGTGGAAATTAAGTTTTACAAGTATGATAATTTTTTATGAATTAAAAGTTCTATAACACCTTCAGCCAATAACCTAAAAGTGACTAAAATCACAGAAGCTTGTTTCCATCAGTGTATCAGTCCCTCTCCCATCACTGGGACAAAATACCTGACCCCTACAAAGTAAAGGAGGAGAGATAAAGTTGGCTCACAGATTCAGAGATTTTAGTCCATTGTTGACTGGCTCCAGGGCAGAAACAACACGGCAAAGGCACTGGCAGAGGAAAGTTCAACACATGGCAGTCAGGAAACAGAGAAAGAGAACAGCAGTGCCGGGGACAAGAACAAACCTGTCCAGATCACGTTTCCAGTGATCCCCCTCTTTCAATCTGGACCCACCTCCTCACAGCACCGACAGCTGTGAACTCATGAACAGATTCATCTACTGAGGAGCAGAGCATCCCCATAATCCAATTCTCTCCCAAGCCTTACATCTGAACACAGGAGATTTGGGGGATCATTTTAGATCTAAATTGTAGCAGCCAGTATCCACAGTTAGCAAAGCAGTGTCTATCAAGCAACTGTAGATTATTTGATTAGTGCACAGAAGAAAATCAGGTATTTGGAATTTCCAGAGGAACAGATAATTTCAGGCATCCTACTAGGTGATTAATTTACCACCAGGCAGCCTTCTGTCTTGCTTCTCATCTTTCTCTCCCCCATACTCCTATCGTTTGATTTCCCTTAATGATTCAGAAGTAGGAAACCACTAATTATTTTACGTTTCATATTAAACCCTGTGAGCCAAATTGAGTCATAACTTAGACAATAAATCCTAAGAGAGATACCCACAAGACTGTCATGACACATTTTTTGTTCTCTGGTGTATGCAGAGACAATAATTAAGAATCACATGTTATATCACTCTAAAAATAGATTTCCTTTGTGGTCTTTTGTCATATATACATTTAGGGGTTATTTTTTCTTTGATGTTTATTTTAACATGCTGCACATTTGGCCTCTGGGCATCATTTCATTTAGTAACTGAGAAGGTGCAGTAAATTTTTGGTTACAGTCATGGTAAGAATGGGCTATTTAAGTATCTTAGTATTTAAAACAATAGGTTCGTTTGAGAAAAATCTTTTGCTGTAACTAATTCATAAGCAACTCATGATCCAAGTAGGAGGTGCCATTCATCTCTTTCAATTAATAATTCTCTTTAGTCACTCATTCATTCAACATTTATTGATCTTCTACAAAATGCCAAGCACTGTTCCCAGGACTGAGGATTCTGCAGTCAACAAGTATCTTGCTTTCATAAACTCACAATGTTTGTTTTAGGAAGGTAAACAGTAAACAGGAGAGAAATTAATAGATCATTCTAGATAAATTTCATAAAGAAACAATGGTGCCCAAGAAGAGCTTACATATTTAGATTAAGTGATTAACATAGGTTCTCTGAGATGGGAAGAACTCAATGATGAGAAGCCCACCAATCAAACACTGAAAGGAAGAATTGTCAAAACAGAGGGTACCACAGTGGGAAACCGGTCATTTGTAGTGAAGAGGAGTGAGTGTGCCTGAGACTAACAGTGGAATATGGTTGGACGTACGCACAGTGTGGCAGGTGAGTGCCATATCCTCTGCACACATGTGCACCATGAGAAGAGTTTGTATCTAATCAGAAGTCAATGGAAAACAATGGGACAGGTCTAAACAATAGACTGATATGATTTAACTTATATTTTTAAAAGTTTAATCTGCCTGTGTACAGGAAGGGGATAGGAATGGAAAAAGTGAAACAGTTGGGCATTTGAACATTAGGACAAAACAAACTAGTGGTAATTTACACCACTGTTGCAGGCAGGTAGGGAGCAGAAATGGTGAATTTAAGAATCTGTCAGTATATTTTGGAGGTAAAGTCAACATGTTTTTAAAATTAACATTATACGTAAAATAAAGAGAAATTGAGGCAACAGTAACTCTGTGTTACTCTTTGGTCTATTTTATGCTTCTATCTGCATTATATGGTAGTTCAAAATTGTTATTAAAAGCATATCCCTCACCTGAAATTGTGAAGATCAGGAAGAGTTGACTAAGTATTAGAAAATTATAGAGCATTGTCTCTGGCTCTTGTGATTCTCATGAAAATTTCCATTTCATTCTTATATCATAATAATACATTCTACTTTTGTTCTTAGATTCTACACAAGACTATAAATTTTGCAGTATTTCATTAAACCCTACCATCATATTACCTAATCTCAAGAAAATAAAGTCCACCATAGACGTGGGCAATGCGAAAACAAAACAGGAAAAATGTGAAAATGTATAAAGGCAAGAAGGATAAAGTAAGGTGATAAAGCTTGAAACATGCCTGGAAAATGCAAAGAAAGTTCATTTTTAATAATCAGTTCCTCTGTACTTTTGAACTGAGGAAGTTTTGAAGTGAGCAAGTTCAAAAGGTGGCCAAGACTGATGAAGTGTCTTTGTTCATAGAAAAGATTAAACTCAGTCACTCCAGGGAGACATATTTAGAAGCTCTTTAATGAACTTTTCAATGGGAGAAAAAATTTTGAACCTGATCTTTGGCTGCGTAAATTTTCTTAGTGGAAGAGGAATCTATTAAGTCAACTTTTATTAAATGATTAAAAAAAACTGTACAGAGAGTTGAGGTTCTGAACCAATGTATTTTAGGCCTTACCACTGTCTTTTTTCCATCCTCTTTGTTTGCTAAACAAAAAACTTCTATCGACCTGCCAGGCAGTGCTAAGGTCTGAACTCAACCTGTGAAGAGTTTGAAGTAATTGCATTATATCTGTTGAAGCTTTGTACTTGTGGAGATGAACAGTAACAAATAGAAAAGTATCTGCAACTTGTATTTGTATCACAGGAATAATGTGGAGTAATCTGTACTTAGTGAAAGAATAGAATGAAATCTGGAGCTAATTCCCTGAAATACAAACGTGATTGTCTAAATGTTTCCCATGGAAAACTTCTGCCTTGTAGTGCGTGACCCTTGGTATTTTTGTAAATCTAGTTTTATAGTTTCACATATAGTGTAAGGGAATTTCAATAAAGATGTTGTGTAGGTGAACTTGGATTATAGAAAATTCTATAAATCTTTACTTCTATAAGTCTCCATGTAATTGTAAACGTTCATTTTACCAACTCAACTGGAAAGCATTCAACTTCTTTTAGTGTAAGAAATTTAGAGGCCCCAAACTCTATATTCTTTTCATCAATTTTTGACAATTACAGAAGATATTTTGTCAATATGAATAAATGAAAGTTGAAGTCAAGTTAAAACTGCAGGCGTTACTTTACTAAACAGGTAATCACATGGAACCTTCATAGTAAAACAACAAAAGTAAACTGGATAAGGAAGCTAGGGAGAAAGGGCACATTTTTTGTGTTTGTGAGAGACAGCAGAGAGGGAGAAAGATCATTGGTCATTAACAAACACTAGTGTGTTACTCTGGAAACAGTGTATTTCAAAGGTAAAAAAAAAAGAACTAGTGAATGGGGGGAATCTAAACAATGTATTATATCAAAAACAAGATCACGCACACACAGTAGCTTAACCCATGTGTTCAGGCTGATTGCTTGTAATACCACACAGTTGTACAAGAAAAGAGTGCAGAGTATCTAGTAAGATATTTGCCTTCATAATCCTTCATTCATCAACCAGGTGATCTGAAGCCAGTAACTTCACCTTTCTGAGCCTCAGTGTCCTTAACTATATAATAAAGATTCAAAAATCAGGGCTGGGGATATAGCTTAGTGGCAAGCAATTGCCTAGCAAGCACAAGATCCTGAGTTTGACTGCAAGTACTAAAAAAAAAAAAAATTGAAAATCAACTTTATGCAGCTCTTAGAAGAAAGAAATGAGATACTACCATAGAAAAACCTGACTCACGGAAGATAGTACCTGGAACACCCTCATATCCACTACACAGGATCTTCACTAGTATAGGCACCCAAAATATAGCAACTTTTATTTAAAGAACATCAGCAAATGCTCAAAAAAAGTTAAAAGCTATAAAACCTCCACATTATCATTTTAAATGCTTCACCCATCTCTGTAGTTTTACCTGGAGCATTACCTTAGTAGCAGTGAATTCAGCCCTCTTTAAACAAGTACACTCTTCCTGTTACCTTAAAAACTCAAGGCAGAAGATAATGGGAAACTTACCTCTTATTTATTTATTTATTTATTTTCAGATTTAGGGAGAAAAAGAGTAAGTTCAAATGAGTGGCATGACAAAAGCAATTTCTCTATAAGGCTGTTTGGAGAAAGTATCAGTGTTTGTAGTGAAGGGCACCAAATGTGGATTTACCTATGGTGAATTTTAGTAGTTCAAAGTAATGATCTGAGCTGCAGGAACTCAAGTAAGATTATCTATAAATAAAGAGAAATTCTAGAACCAGTGAAAGAATTTCTGAACTTTAATCTGCTTACTAGAGTTGAGATGACAGATGCCAAAGAATGGAAATTTTTAAACATAAATAACTTGTACTGAACTTTTATTGTGGATCAACACAGTACTAAAACCTTACAGTAATGATCTTATTTAATCATTCAATAACTCTGTGCCTGAAGTAACATTTTATCATTGTTTTAAAGATGAGGAAATGGGCTAAGGTCACACAACTACCAGGGAACTCTGACTTCTGATTCCAAAGTCCAAGGTCTCACTTATTCTACTGCACACTGTGACACTGCTGTTAAACTTTATGCGATTCTTGAACATCCCACTTCCCAAGCACAGTTTGGAGGTTGGCCTTATTTCCTGGGGCAGAATTTGTCAAGGGAACTTTGTGATGCAGGGTGCAATCTGACAATTTACTGCTTTTTTTACTGGGCTTTTTCCTTTTGTAATGAGTTTGTAAATAAAACTACTCCATTCTGTTTTCTTTTTACATGTGTGACTGGATACCATTCTCAGTGAACTCTGCCTGATTTACAGGAATTTCCTCCTCTGATTTAACCTCCTGCTTTCAGTGAAGAAAGGAACTATTTTTGGTATTTATATCTGACATTTACTAGTTGTTTGCTACTTCTGGGCCTTGTGCTCATTTCTAAACACTACTTATGCCATTTTATCTTCACACATCTTTACAGGTAGACTCTAATATTATCTCTGCATCACAGCCGAAAAAATTGAATCTCAGAGAAGTATCTTCCAACTTCATAAAACTAGTAAAAATAGGGACAGGGCTTTATTCCAGAGCCACGTGACTATCAACCCTAGAATTGTAAAATCAGAACACCGTCACCTTTTTACAGGTTATATATACATTAGGCAAAACACATGACTTCAGTAAGCCATGGTCCCCTCAGACGAAAAATAGGAATACTACAATAATGTAAGTGATACTCAGAGTATTAAGTAGATAGGAAATAATGTATCTGTATAAATTTGAAGAGTGTTAGAGCAATCACAGTAAGCACTAAATAAACGATGTCCTATAGTTCAATTCTACCTCATTGTATAGTTGAGTAGAAACATGTTTACATACAATTTGGGTTCCAAAGTACATCAAGTTGCAATAATGACAGAACAGAGAAACTTTCTGAAATGACTTCAATTTAATCACATACTTAACATTCTATTGTTTTAGTTGATTATTTTCCTTGTGTTTGTACTACGTCTGAATGTGAACTCATGTCTAAATTCTACAGAAAGGGAAGGCAATCAGTAGAAGCACATATAGTGTTTCATACCCAAAAATGTCTATAAGCTATAAGACTCTGGTGGGTAGAAATGAGATTACAAGGTGTCACTTGTTTTCTGTAATGTGGGGTAAATGAATACTTCTAAAAGTGTTTCTCCAGAAATAGGCAAATACCACGTGTGTTCCTTTTCTTTTTCCATCCTATGAGTTTGCCAGCTTGTAGCTGACTTCTTACCTCATGCCACATCAGAGTACTATCTTGAAAGTTTCTATTAAAAATAAAAAGCAGGCTGAGCCTTACCTTTAACCCTACCCTTATAAAATTGTTTCATTTGGGATTCTAGAAAAAAAAATATGTGAGAATAAAAAATATATGTATTCCATACTCTTCTTTGGAAACTTTCGAAAGTATCAAAATCATTTTCATACAGGAAAGAGCATTAAGTTCAGAAAATTGCCATAAAACAAACAAAAATCATGGTACACAGGCACACATACACAAACACAATCAATTTCAGTATAATATGGACCAGTATAAGGGAAGAAACAGAAAACAAATAGAACTAAAGCAAGATAGAGGATCTCCAAATACTCTTCCAATGACATTTTATAAAATAAGGAGTAATAAAGGTATGAGTTGTCCAAAACTACTCAGGAGACTGTACTAAGAAAGTCAAAATCAACACTGCTACTACCATGTGAGAAACCGCCACTGAGGCTGGGATACTTGACCTCAAAAACCATCTGGAGGTAATGTGAGGAGGAAAATAATAAAAGGAAAACAAAGAGCAGATTTGCAGTTTTAAAAAAAATGCAGCTAAGCAGAAATAAATCCAGACTGATCATTTCTAAAGCCCTCGTATGCCAAGAGGCTCTACTGAAACCAAAGATGACCTCTCGCTGGTTCACCTGCTCACCCAGAAAGAAAATGCACCAGAAAGAAAATGCACCAGAAGGTGAGAAAACAACACTGAAATGAAGGGAAAGAGTTGTATGGCAGCATTTCTCATCTGAAGCTGCTTGTGGTGCTCGTGCAGGACAACGGTGTTTCTCTGCAATGATCTTGGTCAAAATATAGATTCCCTTTAATTTCCCCCATTCAAGGAGAGTTACTATATAAAAATTTCAGCATGAGACACTTAGCCAGAAGCTGCAAAACATTTTAAACCAACATGAAAGAACAAGAACAAGCAAAAATCGAATAAAGGAATGAAACAGTGTAAGATAAAACTATTATGAAATTAAATAAGTTCCTCAGAAAGATTCCATGAAGACCTATAGGAGTCCAAGAAATATTTTTATGGAAGTAAAATAAAAATAAGCAGGCACAACTCACAGAATCATGTGAAAATAATAAACAATTGGAGAAATAAATGCCGCTTTATAAACAGAGGAAAACAGGCAAAAATAGTAAGAAATTTGGGCTTCCAAGAGAATGGCCAACAAGAATCTATGAAGTTCTCTCAGTAAAATTTGAGCAGATTCTGAATAAATCATAACAATAATGCCTTTTGTAATATAGCCAGTCTTAGAAGAAGACAATGTGCAAACAGAAAGCAAACACAAAAATTAAGCCTGAAAAAGAAGAGTAAGATATAATAAAGGTAGGGATTCCTGAGAGCACATGTGATTCAAAGCCCTAAAATTTCTTTTGCCACTCCCAGACAATTATACTTATGAACACTGTCATTTGAGGACAATTGCCAAGCCATGCTTAACTCCTGCTAGCATGTTTCCTGTCTGAAAGCTCTCAAGGAGATTTTGCTTATAAACCTGATATTTTCAAATTCTTTTTGTTTCCAAAATAAAACTAAAGAATGCCTGTATATCTATTACTTTATAAAATGACTGTCATGTTTTATCTGCTCCATATTTAATGATGCACACATAACACTTTAAGTTTTCAAATTTTAGGGCAAGAGTGTCAAAACAGTTCCTTTGGAACTGTTTTTAATGTCATATTCTTTTCTGCAAAATACCGACAACCAAAAACCTGTAATTACACACAGATAAAGCAGACAGGTTTTAAAATAACCTTTAGAATGTTGGAATCTGCAGATACTCCAAAAATGATCACATATTATATCCAAATATTTTCTTAAAAAATAAATGTCAACTCAGCAATAGTCACACCATATACCACTTCCAATTTCGGTGTATCTATTTATCAAGGACTGGCTTATGCGCTATCTCCAGTGACAGAGAGGAGAAATTCATTTATTCTATTCAGCTTGCAAGTTCTGATATGGATCCTAAGTCTCTGAGTAATTAAAACACTGTTCACAATCCTCTGCTTACCAATAAGTTTGAGCACAAAGACTGAAGTATAAATGAATTCGAGAGTCAGAATTATTTTATCTCTAGCAAAAAAATAAAATAAAAAAGAATTTTAAAGATGGTGAAAACAAATTTTAAAAATAATAATTAGTAGTACTTTATAAGTACCATCTGTATTATTAGTTGTCTTTCTCACTGCTGAGGGTTGAAGAAAGGGGAAATGGCAAAGTTGCTTAGTTCATGTCAACTGGCATGCAGAGCAAGGAAGGGTGAGTGGTAGAAGTGAGAGACTAGGCATAGACCCCCAAGACCGCACCTCAGAAACCCACCCAGATATACCAATCCTGCCAATTTCAGGAGTGAATCCCAAAACTTATCAAGCTGAACTCTGCCCTAACTGGCATACCAAGTAGAAGAGCAGGCACAGAAAATGAGTAGACTATTCTTCTAGGAAGATTACTAAGACAAGGAAAGTGATATAGCAGCAAAGTAAAGGGGGAAATAGATGAGAGATGTGTCTATGCATATGCATACATATACACACACTATTTTTATGCATGCAGTTATTCCTCAGCATCTATGGGGTTTGGTTCCAGGACCCAGGATAGATACTAAACTCCACAGATGCTTAAGTCCTTCATATGAAATGGCCTAGTATTTGCAGATAGCCTATTGACATTATTGCATTTATATTCCATCTTCTCTAGAGTATGTATAATACCTACTACAATGAAAGTGCTGTGTAAATAGTTGTTATGCTTTATCATTTAAGGAATAATGGGAAAAACATAACAAAAATTTGTGTGCATTCAGTATGGGCACAGCCATCATAGATATAACTACATAGTATAGGTCAGCAAGAAGGTAAAATTTTTTTCATGTAATTTTTCATCTGTAATTGGTTGAATCCATGAATGTGAAATACAAATGTCAAGGGCTGAGTCTTGACTGGCTGCGCACAGAATCCGGCTCTACCAGGTCCCACGACTCAGCATGACCCAAGACTCAACTCGACCCTCAGGGGAACACCTGGCCAGCCTCACAGGACACAGAGGTATGCAGCCCAGCCCAGCTCAGCCCAGGACCCCAGAGCTGCTCATCAGGGACTGACCAACATAGCTGCAGGGCCTTGGAGAGTTTGGGCTCCCCACACCAGAGTGCAGAGCGCGCGAGAGCTCCATACTACAGTGGAGTGGCTTGTGCATGCCGCTTCATAGAGCTCGTGGGCCCCCTCCCAGCCAGGACCAAGGCCCTGGCACTGTAGGCCTGGGACTCGCCCAGGCTTGCCCTGGCACAGTTGTTGCTCTGAACTCTTTGCAGCTAGACTCAGGGTCCAGGTGGCATCATGCTCTGGGGTACACTCTGCCTAGCTCCCTGGGACCAGGAGGCCTTGGCCCCCACCGGGTTAAGGCAGAGGCTCCACCTGCACACCCTGGGAGGCTGTCCTCACTGGCTGCATACAGGATCTGGCTCTACTGGGTCCCACGACTCAGCATGACCCAAGACTCAACGTGACCCTCAGGGGAAAGCCCAGTCAGCCTTGCAGGACACAGAGCCACATAGGTTCTAGAAGAAAATGACAAAACGAAAGACCAAGAGGCAGTCTCAGTCCCCCAGCCCACTAAGAACAAACCCAAGAGACACTGAAATGAAAGACAGTGGGAGTCACACAAATGGACTTTCTGAAATGATAGAAAATGCAGTAAAGAAACAGCTTGATGAAGCTATAGAGAAATTCAAATCAGAAATATTCTCTCAGCTAAAAAATGCAATGCAAAACATTATTAAAGAAATGTTGTGTGTATCTAAAGAAGAGCAAGATAAAAAATAGAAGAACTTAAGAAAATGATCGAAACTTTGAGTGAACAATATAAGACACAACAGAATGCATGAAACAGATGCAAAGGGAAATGCAGGAAATGAAAAACTCCATGGAAAGTTTGAGAAACCATTTAAATGAAGCTGAAGACAGAATCTCAGATCTTGAAGACAGCATGGGAGATCATGGCCATGAAAGAAAAGATCTCCTAAAAATAGTAAGGAACCAAGAAACAACAATTCAACAGCTGCAAGACAATGCCAAGAGAAATAACATAAGATTAATAGGCATAAATGAAAAAGCAGGGGTCAATATGAATGACCTGGAAAGACTATTCACAGAAATAATAGCAGAAAACTTCCCAAACATGGGAAGAGAATCTGAAATACAGGTAACTGAGGCATACAGAACCCCAATTAACCACAACCAAAATAAATCCTCACACAGACATATAATAATAAGGGTATCAGAAATACAGTACATGAACAAAATACTAAAAGCTGTCAGAGAAAAGAAACAGATCACCTATGAAGGAAAGCCTATCAGAATCACAGAAGACTTCTCAACACAAACCTTTGAGTTAAGAAGAGCTTGGAGTGAAGTATTTCAAATCCTGAAAGAAAATAACTTTCAACTCAGATTGACGTACCCTGCAAAACTATCCTTAAAAATTGATGGAGAAATTAGATACTTTCATGACAAAGAACAACTGAAGAAATTTATGTCCCCCAAACCAACACTACAAAAAGTACTGAAAGACACTCTAGAAAGAGACAAAGATAGCCACAATCTTAAGAACAACAACAAAAGGAAACCACTAAGCAGGGCAAGTAATTCACAGACTAAAAATCAAAGGCTGGAAAACAATACTCCATACAACAGGAACCCAGAAAAAAGCAGGGGTAGCTATTATGTTTGCAGACAATGCAAACTTCAAACCGAGAATGATCAAAAGAGATAAAAAAGGTCACTACATATGTGTGAGGGGAAAACTTCAAGAGGAAGAGATTACAATAATAAATATATATGCACCGAATATGGGAGTACCCAACTATGTAAGACAATTCTTAATAGACATGAAAAACCAAATAAACAATAACACTGTTATAACAGGAGACCTTAACACCCCATTGTCACAGACAGATAGATTAACCAAACAAAAAATCAGCAAAGAAATAGCAGAACTGAATCAAACTTGTGAACAAATGGACCTAGTAGATGAATACCGAGTATACATCAGAATACACATTCTTCTCAGCTGCACATGGGTCACTCTCTAAAATAGATCACATACTGGTCCACAAAACAAGCTTAAGTAAATGCAAAGGAACGGAAATAATTCCATGCTTATTATCTGACCATAGCACAGTAAAATTGGAAATGAATGACAAAAAAACCTACAATAACTGCATAAACACATGGAAATTAAATAATACCCTCCTAAATAACCAATGGGTCACAGAAGAAGTTAAAGGAGAAATTAAACAATACCTACAATTGAATGAAAATGCAAATACAAATTACCAGAACCTGTGGGATACAATGAAAGCAGTCCTCAGAGGGAAATTTATAGCACTAAACTCTCATATCAGAAAAACGGAAAGAACACACATAAACAACCTAATGCTGCACCTCAAACTTCT